>JBBPUA010000987.1:0-10554 GCA_038094355.1 Afroboletus lepidellus | reverse complement strand
TGATGTGTGGGTCGGTGCGGTACGCGTACAGACGCACCGTCTTGTCGGCCGAACACGACGCCAGGAGTGGTTTGGCGGGGTTCCACTCGGCGTGCCATGCGCGGTCGTCGTGGCCTGTGGTGGATGAGTACCTGTTGTGCAATGTGGGGTCGGCGAGGGGCTTACCTGGGAGATCAGCACAGAGATGAAGCGTAGAGGCCGCCATCGATGAGTCCAAGCTGCTGATAACACGTTGTTCCCACGCTTGTTTCACCCGCGCAAATTCAACCAGTTTTCTCCCAGACCTACATATCACTTTTGTCGAGTTGGCTAACGGATCAGCGACTTTTGGCGAGATCAGACCTCTTTCTTCGAACCCCCAAGTTGGTGCGTATGAGAAGATCAGACTTTTAACCGGGGGATGTCTCAGCTCGAAGTGCGCATGTGCGTTGACCATGCTCTTGTTACGTCCTGTTGATGGTATCGATATCGGCAGCGAGTGATATAGCTTCACGCTCGATTGAAAGCGGACTTACCTCAAAGTTGGGATACCCGGCAATCCACCTTCCACCTACCTCACGCTTTACTTCACCATGAATGGTAAGTAAAACGTTTGCTTGGATCGATTAGTCGCTGAACTTGCTTTACGTTCAGTACATTTAACACCAATCTGTCAACTATGCCTTCCCAAGTCACAGGAATTGTTACCGTGTTTCTCGTCACGCTTCTATCTAGTTAATGAACGTACTCTCGCACCAGTGATGGAAAACTTATGGTCCTTGCCATTCCTTGTGGCGCTATATGCTTCACCCTGTGTGTCTCTGGAGCGAGTAATCTGCTGACCTCGCGGAATGACCCTAATATTTCATTAGGCATCATTTCTTTGAGTCAATTCTGGCTCACGGGAAGAACAACTTTCCTTGTCTGTCGTACATTGCTAGGGTGCGATTACTTCACTGCATCTTGCAATATGTTGACGCCTTGCGGCAGACTTCTTCAAGCGGGGTATGTTATCACCAACTTTTATTTCACCACTCAAAAAAATTCTCTCCCTTTTCCTAACTTCGTGCCGGGGGTACTTTTATACATGTCTTGTACGTCTCATTAACTGATCGGTTATGAATCTCACCACTCTAAATATACTCTTTCAGATTTTTATACGAAGACCGAGCTCCCCATCCGTTTGTCGATCCTCTGGGCGTCCACGAGTTTCTGCGATATCATTGATAGCTTCATGGCCTACGGTGTCCTGCATCTCGACGGCGTTTCAGGAAAAACCGGATGGCGGCAAGTTACCCCTACATAGCTTGAGGAAATTTGATCGCATTAAATGCATTTATAGGTGGCTATTCTTGATAGAGTGAGCGATAAGCTAATTCCGATGATCACTGCTACCTGATCCAATGTACCGACAGAGGCTTGATAACACTTGTTATTGGTGTTAGTTCCTTTTTCAACATGCCAGCGGCTCTTACAAAAAAAAAAGTGGTTCCGGCCGAATGGATGGTTAACTGAACGCGAGGAGGTGATTGTAGTCAATAAGATCCTTCGTGATGACCCAGCCAAGGTGATAAATAGTGTGTTCTTGACTTGTGTATGCTAATCATCACTAGGGTGAGATGCACAATCGAGAGTGTGACCCTCGAAATACTTTGGACTGCCATCTGCGATTACGACCTGTGGCCGGTGTACATCTTGCCCGTACGAAAGAATGCTTCTTCAGACGCTTCACTGATGCTAGAAGCTCGGGGGTTTCATGTCCGCAATCTCTAGTAGTCCGCCCGCAAGCTACCTCACTCTCTTACTTCGACACGCCAGGCAAGTAAAGACTCCACTTTGGATCGACCTACCTCTTCACAAGTGCTTGAGGTTCTCGACGTTTAACACCAATCTATTGGCTATACCGTCCGAAGCGGCGAGAACGATTAATGTATTTCTCATCGCCCTTGTGTCAGAGCTCGTCAATGAACGTATTTTTGTTACAATGATGGATGATTTTTGGGTGTTGCCGTTCCTGGTCGCGTTATATACTTTACCATCGAGTCCAAAGCCTTGGTTATTCTTTGTGGGTGTATCACACACTCCCCTGGCAACGAACTGATGGATCGTCAGGGATTACTTACTGGACTCCTTTCCATCCGTGAGTCCTCTCAGTCCTATTTTGCAGAGCGGCAACTGAATATTCTGATCTAGTTCGGCTGCTGCTATCCTTGTATGTTAGAGTGTCGCACGAAAACTTTCTATGAACTAAGATAGATCTATTCATAACAGGCTGGATGGTGCTCCAGAAATTCCGGTGGGGTGGCCAGTCGCGCAGTCAGCGCGTCATTGTATAGTGTGTATGTCAGGAACTCGTCCTGCCTCGCAGACATTTGGACTGAGAGTTCACAGGTTCGTGCAAGCGGGCCTCGCTGCCGCAGCTCAGATATACATCGCCAGTGACGCGCCGAGATGTAAGACCTCTGCTTACCTTTTTTTCGCTCTGAATGCATACTTATCTTCGTGAATCACCAGACCGACACCGCAACAAGATCCTGATTATCATTTGTTCCATCAATGTGTTTTTATTGTATCCGGCCACGAAGGCATACTATGTATGGCGGAATCGTCAGCGTGCAAAGAAATGGGATGCTATGGCGTCCGAGGCAAGTCCCTGAACGATGGTGGAATGCCCGAGATTAAACTCACTTCGGTTCGTTGCCAGGAGAAATTGCACTATCTGAACACCACGAAGGACGCTGGACACAGGCGGCTGGATTTCCGATTTGCACACTGAAGATCCGGTCTTTCGTGTCTTTGGCCTGAGCGTGTCATACTGGTGGGTGATGTTTGTTAATAGCTCTAGCAATCAAAATTAGCTTTGTCGCTGATACTACCGAACGATGCCGACCATGCTCGATTCACAGGCGCATTAGTTGCTTCAGCGCCTTGACGGCGCTCCACTCATACTCAGAGTAGGATTACATTATGTTTCCTGGCACGGAACAAAGTTCGTCGACGTTCAATGAGATAGAAAATGCCCCCTCGACCATTGGGAGGACAAAGAGACCATTGAACATCCACTGGTTATCGGAAATCATGTGCCACATCTCCGCCAAGTCTTGACATTCAGGTTTCCGTTTGCGCCATCCACTCCCTGTTCTGCCGCTGGCGCGCCGTATCGCTAACAAGGAGCGTGTTGGTTGTTCTTGCGTACTATCACAAACATTGTTTGTAGCTCAGAGCAAGCGAGGGTGCACTATCACCCCATCATAAAACTGTCGTGGCAGTTAACCAGTGAGTTCTTGGTTCTTGGTCGACGACGACGAGGTCCTGTTCGAACAAGTCTGCTGGCAAAGGATGGGAATTTGATCGTCCGATGTTCGACTCGGCGGTCGAGTCAAGGTGGGCTGACCTCATCGGAGCTGCTGCACCTGCGGTTCATGTACGAACGTAATGACTTAAGTACTACATGGACACAACTATGTACGCCTCGGGATCTCCCGGAGGTATGACATCCCCTGACTTGCTCGCCCCGTGACTATACTCTCTACCATTGTCTTATTTGACAGCTTTCGCCTAGGCTCCGAGGACATGAACAGTCGCCACAAAACAAAGTGGCCTCCGGTGACGCCGCAGATACCACCCCTTCGCCAGGAGTTAAAGTGGGCCGGAGAATCCATGTCCGCAATTTGGAACCACATAAGCCCTACCTGGCGTCCCATGCCTCATACCACATGATGGTCCCAAAGCCGTTGTTTGCTATCGTATTCTCCACTGCTGCCGTCAACGCACATGCCTTCCGACCTTTGAGGTTTGCCGGTGTTAATATCGCAGGCTTCGGTATGTCGTATATTGTGCAGGAGAAATGCTACCTGATACCAGCACCGCAGATTTTGGGTGCACGACAGATGGTACTTGTAACGTCACCCGAGCTTGTCCTCCCCTCACACAACTAGGCTGTAAGGGGTTTTGATTGGTATATTCTGGTTGATTAGTTACACACATGCAGGTGCCGATGGCCTCGCTCAGATGCAACACTTTGTCGAGGACGACGGTTATAACCTGTTTCGCCTCCCCGTCGGCTGGCAATACCTCACATATGGCCAAATGACTGGCGTACTTAACGAGACACAATTTGCCAACTATAACATGCTCGTCGACGGGTGTTTGAGCACTGGTGCCTACTGTGAAATTGATATCCACAACTACGCACGATATGATGGCAAGGTTGGTGCTTCCCAAAGAGGTAGCCAGGTCGGACCTACTCTCTCTAGATCATCGGTCAGGGTGGCCCTAGCAACGAAGTCTTTGCTGAGCTGTGGCACAATATCGCTCGTCATTGGAAGGACGAGACCCGTATCATGTTCGGACTGTGAGTTGTTGAATCGGACTCCCGTTCGGCTCTGCTGACGGATCGAAGCATGAATGAGCCTCATGACATGCCCGTAAGTCTGTTTCAGATTTCAATTGGACGTTCCTGGCGAACTCAATGGCTGGCGCAGAACATCGAAACATGGGCTGATTCCGTTCAGGCCGCTGTGACCGCCATTCGCTACGCGGGTGCCACATCTCAGATGATTCTTCTTCCAGGTACCAACTACACGTCCGCTGAAACATTCATCTCGAGCGGCTCAGCGGCGGCGTTGAACAAGGTCAGAAACCCTGATGGCTCCATTGCCAACCTGGTCATGGACGTTCACAAGTACCTCGATTTCGACAACTCGTAAGTAATATTGATAGATCGGACTTCCTTGTTGTTGGCTCAGCATGATTCCAGTGGAACCCATGTAGAATGCGTGACAAACAACATTGAGAGTTCGTGGTGCCATCTTTCCACTTGGCTTCGCGAGAACGGCAGGCAGGCACTGCACACAGAAACTGGCGGAGGCAACGTTGAGTCGTGCGCTGCCTACCTCTCCCAACAGATAGGTTATCAGGCTGCCAACTCGGACGGTGAGTCTTATCTTTCAATTAGCTGCGGGCATTCAACGTGCTGCCCTAGTCATTCTGGGCTACGCGAGCTGGGCTGCCGGTTCGTTCTCGACGGACCTCATTCTCGCTGAAACACCGTCGTACAATGGTACTGGGTGGAAGGACGTGTTGACCATCTCGTTGGCGCTATCGCCAAGGACGAACATGCTCGTCTCCTCCGTTGTATGAGTGAAAAGTAAAATAGACCAGGCGTGTAAAAGGATGGGCATCATTCTCCTGAAATGAATCCACTCTACTGATCCGAGTGTAGATCTCGGGGCAATTACACTGCTACCGCACAGCCACGCAACTATTATCCGACGTGTGGTCCCGATCACGTTTGCCGGCGAGTTCTTCCGCCAAAACTTAACGCCGTCATCTGTATCGGGTGGCGCTTGAGGTGGGGCAGTCGCTGAAATGGAAGGAGCCCTGCACCTGTCCTGAAGGTTGGTTCGCCAATGAGGCTACTCTATTGTTCCGATGATGCCATCAGTGCCAGGTCTTCGGATTATGGCCTTCTATTGTGGCACGAGGCTTGCCATTGGCCTTAGCGTGCTGAACAGTGAATATAGCTGGCGTAGTAACTGAATATATACTCGCGTCTTCGAGTTCCTCGCTCAGAAACCTTGTCCTGACCACGGTGTAGTCGCAACCAAGATTCGACGTTATGGGCTTGTATGATATAACCGCTGGTAGGCAAGACTGGCTATTCTGCGGGATGAAAGTCGCTGATTGCCGCACAACAGGTATCCCACTCGCGGGTGTCTTTTGTGAGTGTCAGCGATGTCTGAATCCATCATGAACGTCAGCTTCTGGCGCGCTGGTTGACCCGTTCCGAATGAAGTCAATACATTCCTGTATGGGGTTGTCGCCTACCAGTTCGCAGCGTACCATCACACGAGTAAGTAGACTTGTATGGATCCACAATTACTCATTTCCACCCAGAATTTAATGACCCGCCGACGACCAGGTCGGTCTGTTACCACATGCAGATACAGTTCTGATCGGTTATTCAAGGTATATGGTATTCTTCTTGTTCATTCTCGATACGTTCTACAGCGTCTCGTGAGTACTTGCCCCCTACTACCCGGTGTTTGTGGAACAAGTCGGATACTCCCATAGGGTTGTATACATGGCATGGAGCTATCTGTTTGTATCCTTGTCAATTTCGTTTTTACAGCTCGTGCTCAGTGCATCTCAGGGTGACCAACCATGACAATCCAGCAGCTCTTTCTTGTATGTAATCATCACTTATGTTTCAGCTCATCTTGACAGTGCTCGAGCGGCTGATTGGCCACACACACTTACTCCCCTTGCTACTGCACTTGGTGCACTGGTGACACAGACATGTTTAGGGGTCAGGTAACCCTAAATTTTGCATAGTAATTGCGTCTGGATCTCATCTGCGCAGGATTAAGTGTTTGACGGGTAACAAGTTCCTATATTGCACGATCATCCTGCTGGCATTTATTTCATTCATCCTGGGCATGGTCTGCAGCATCAAAGTCTGGATCATCAAACTGTACGTTTCACAGTTGCGATCCCATTTAGCTAACAACTGTTTAGTTTGACTAAAATACCTCGTACCGCCCATCTTGCTGTTGCATGGTTGTCCATGCAGGTCATTACGGACACGCTCATAACCAGTGTGTTTGTTAATTCAGGACGTTATTCACTGACAACGTGACATACATATTCAGTCGCATTGATCATATTCTTTTCACGTTCGCGAACTGGTTTTCGCAAGACGGATACCGTTCTTAATCGACTCATTCGTGGTGCCATCCAGACGGGTCTCTTGCCTGCGCTCTTCGCCGTGGGCGATTTGATTACTTTTATCACTTGCCCGGAGACGAACTTGTATGTCATGTTCGCCATTCCAATTGGTCGTATCTACACGAACGTGAGTATCTTGCAGCGAGGCATGTCATTCGCTTGCTTATTCTTTCACCTGGAAGACCCTCTTGGATTCCCTCCTCGTCCGTGAGTGGATTCGAGCAGAGATGTATGGCACATGTGATGCGAATGAACTTAGGGTGAGTCATTCAGTTGCTATCGTATGTTTTGTAGACGTTCATCAAATGTCCAACTTCTTCCTAGACTGGTTGTGCGGACCGTGATGCGGTACAAGCCTCTTCGGTCCGAGTCGACCAGCGTCAAACTTGAAATATCAAGGACAGATGCGGTCACTCGTCAAGGATGTGACAGGGAACGTTGCCCTCGGACTAGAATTGATCACACCAGCAGTTACCCGGTCATCGGGGAATGCAGTCTATTATGTATCGTGCTTATTATCGATCGTGTTGGAACCTTTTTCGTTTTCCGTGTCACGTTTTCGTTTTCATTCGACTTTTTTGCTTTTCTTATTTAAGGACGTGGGTGACCCTCGGGCTCCGATTTAACGCTATGATCATACGGTCTTTGCAAATTGTGGCGCCGGAGGCAGGCATCATGATGGACTTGTACCACTCCTATTCTCTTTCAATGTTTCTTGAATTGGCGCACTTTCAATCATGTGATATCCGTTAGTAGGTATGATCTCCTTACCCGCTTTGTTTACATCCCAAGGGAGCACAGAAGTCCTTCTGCACATATACCTAGCATACGGTGATTGATCAAAGTGCCAATGTGTCAAGTCAGGTCGTATCTTTGAAGGTAGTCTATTAGCTACAACCGTCTACAACTCGTCACAAATAATGTTGCGAGGGTATTCCTTAGCTATTCACTCCTTAGAGTTTAGCCTTGTGATTGATCTGGCTTCTCATTCCCTCAACGATCTCTTCCGCTTCACTCTCGATTCTGCGCAGCAGAACCTCGCATGTAGGGATATCCTTGATAAGGCCCATAGCAATGCCAGCGGTCCAAATCCCATACTCGGGGTCTCCAATGTCGTATACAACCTTTCCCCTCGCACCCGACACAAGATCGCGTAGATCAGCAAACTGCGCGCCGCCTGGTCTTCTCTCGAGTGCGACAACCTGCTTAGAAACCGAGTTTTTGAATACCCGTGCCGTGTTGTTCAATGTGCGGAAGATGTGTATAGAGTCTTGTTCAGTGGAAGCAACAATCTTCTTCTTGATGTTTTCATGGATTGGACTGAGCGCATTTCAGTGGAATACACTGCGGAGAAACAGTGATAAATGTACCTCTCCACCGTACACATGAAACGTGTACCTAGAACGCATTACAGAGCTATCGGAGAGTCAGATTTTACAGATTCACGTACCCATATTGATACCCTATTGGGGTGATTAGATATATTGCACACGGTATGACAAAGGCTTACAGCAGCACCAAGGGCTATAGCAGCGGCCAAGCCGCGACCGTCGGCGAATCCTCCAGATGCAATATATGGTATCTTGAGCTCTTGTGCTGCTCTAGCTAGCTGCACGGACATTACAGCATATCAGAGAAAAATGTGAATGACCTACCAAGATAACACCCCCGATGTCATCTTCTCCGGGATGGCCCGCACCTTGGGACACTGATTAGGCACCGGTTCCAGTTGGAAAGTATACTCGCCACACATTCGAAGCCGTCAATGCTGATGACATCAACGCCCATCCGTTCCGCAGACTAAGGATGTATTAGACTTGTGAGGTCAGTACGCTGCAAAGGGCAGTTTTGTCCTGACCTTTGCATGTCTAATGGTCGTGCACTTGTGGATCACGATGCAGCCGTGGGACTTGAAGAACTGAATGAGCCTCCCCGCTACACCCCATCATAATGCAGCGACGGGAATTTTGGGGACAAAGCTCACGATTGTTCCCAGCAGTCTCGAAGATCCGGACACCCTCCTCGACCGCAACACGAGCGTAACCCTCATAATCCGGGGGGTTGATAGAAGGAAGAAGGGTGAGATTGACCCCAAATGGCTTATTGGTGGCCAATTTTGTCTCGCGGATAGCGGTGCGCAGTGCGTCAGGGCTTGGCTGTGTGAGTGCTGTCAAGATTCCTGAAACCGGCAGAATCAGCAGACATGCATCATTGTCACACGCTCGGCGAGTTCACCTAGACCGCCCGCGTTGGAGACGGCGGAAACCAGCTGCGGCTTTCCAACCCTGTAGAGGACCGAGGATGATCTCTTATACTATTGTCTAGATGTGAGGTCCTACCATTGCATCCCACCTTGGACAACTGGTCTGGGACAAAGTTAAACAAACCCCGCCTGGAAACACGCGAGAGGTACATACATCCGGATGTGCAAGAGCTCTGTAAGGCGAGTGTTTATCATGTTGGCTGGAAGGGCCCAGACAGTGGTTCAAGTACAAGTCTGATTGACGGGTACATGCCTGGTGGGCATATTCATGTGCCAGTGTTCCGGACCGGCTACTTCCAGACACACTGAGCGTGAGAGTCGTTACGTAATTGGGGTCGCGATCAAACATTCGCGCTCTACCCGTGATACTAGGACCACACTGAATTCCATCTTCCAAGGATTTCTGCATCAGCTGACGCGCCAAAAATCAGGTCGCGATGATTCAGACAGGCCTCATACAAAGCGCGCACGATGATCTTGTGACAGACCTTTCCTATGACTACTATGGACTCCGTCTCGCTACCTGCGGCCTCGATCAACGGTAAGTTTCGCTCAAAACGCGCGTCAGTGACTCTACATTGATTTCAGAATCAAAGTCTGGCAGCTAGATGAAACGGAAGGAACCTGGAGCGTCGAAGACGAATGGAAGGTTGTATTACTTTTCTATATCATCGGGTGCAATGTACTCACACCATTTTTTGTATAGGCACATGACGCTGCTGTTTCGAGACTGAACTGGGCTCACCCCGAGTTTGGCACCATCCTTGCTTCGGCGTCATTCGATCGCACCGTCAAAATTTGGGAACAGACCTCCTTTGCAGCCGGCGTAGATGTACAATCAAATGGTTCCATGCATCCACAGACCGCGGTCTCCAACAGCAGCTCTTCATCAAGATGGGTGGAAAGGGCCGTATTACTCGACGCACGTGGCACAGTGAGGGCGGTGGAATTCGCACCACACCATGTTGGATTGAAGTTGGTATGTACCAACGTGAATGTCGCATTGTTTCGCTGTTTCATTCATACTTAGGCAACTGTCTCATCTGACAACCACCTGCGGATATACGAGTGTCTAGAACAATCTTCATTGGCCACTTGGCAGCTTTGCGAAGAGGTAGACGTCACGACACTTCCTTCCATGTCTTCTCCTTCATCACTCTCTGTCGCGTTTGCGACGCCCACCCAAACAAGTGCGACGCTCGAGGGTGCATCTGCGTCTTTGGTTGCCCAAGCACTACAACAATCGCAAGTTCCATTGCAACAGAGACCTGGTTTGGGCAATCGGGAAGCCGATGGTGGATGGTGCGTGTCATGGTGTAAAGAGAGATATTGGGGTGAAGTTCTCGCGGCTGGTTGTGGCACCTCTGGAACTATCAAAGTACGTTCGTATTTTCACCTTTGCTAAAAGATTCATTGACCAAACGTTCCAGATAATACAAGCATCGCCCTCACGTCGACCAACAACATTGTTGACGCTCGATCCAACCCCTTCTGTGGCTCAAAAACCATCGGAGACTAACTCGGGTGCAGCATCATCTAGCGATGGAGAAGTACCAACTCCATACGCGATTACCTCTGTTGCG
>JBBPUA010000986.1:0-10559 GCA_038094355.1 Afroboletus lepidellus | reverse complement strand
CCACATGAGTCGCGAGACGCAACGCATGCATCAAGAAATGCAATAGAAACGGCAACGAAAAGCAAAGGTGCCGCGCATGCCACAGATCGATTCGAGGCAAAAGAGCACCTACTAGCAGAGCAGAAGGTCGGCAGCAACTTAAATACGATGGAACGACCGACTGATACACTTGCCCTGGACGGTTTATGCAACCCAGGAAGCCACCAAGTCGTCCTCGGCCACCTGGATTCCGTGCTAATAGATGAATTATCAATAACAGAGGCCATGAACAGTGAAAACACCAAGTTATTTTTTTTAGGACCTAGATCATACTTAACTGTTAGCATCCGAGGTAAAAGGGAGTTGCTGACATAGTTGAGCACGTTTGGGGCTAGAATAGTCGTGAAGTACGTACTGGCAAGACATGAGGACCTGCGAACGACAAGCCCAAGTTTGGCAAAGAAACCGACAGATCAGAGTCGAGAGATACGATTCCAAAGAAAACGAACTTTAACGCGAACAAAGTTCGAGCTGTCGACCTAAGAAATCAACTGACCTCACATCGAGGAACCCACTGAGGGTGTTCGACTTTTATCAAGCGGGTAAGCGAGACGCCTGCAACGAACTCTGCCGTAACTCTAATGACTCACGGGGATGCGTTCCCACTGGCCGATGAAATTAGAATGGCCTAGAAAGGAACGCATAATTCTCGACCGCCAAGGTTGCGAACGAGCTTCATCATGGCTCCCTTGGCGCCACGTTTCGGGCGCAATCCAATAGATAAATTTCGCAGGACCGAGCTGCTAGCCGTACAGTTCGCCTTGTCAAGTCATGCCTCAGAGTCAAAACACCGGCGCTGGTACAAACTCACGACACGAATCCACCGATGACTATGTCCAAATTGGCGACGTCGAGAAGCGGGACCTTGTGCGTAAAGAGTCAGAGGAACGTGAAATGGCGATTCAGGCAAAGGAAGTTTCCAGCCCTGAAACCGTAGAACAGACAAAAGCACAGCGCATTCGCGCACGCGTTCAGTTTGCCACCCTCTGCTGGACGCTATACCTCGCGGGCTGGAACGACGGTACCACTGGTCCATTGTTGCCCCGTATACAAAAAGTTTACAACGTAGGTCTCGTCCGAAGTGTTGTTTGGACTAGATGCTCACGTATGCGGACAGGTCAACTTTGCAGTGGTGTCTCTGATTTTTGTTTTTGCTTGTATGGTTGGTATATTTTCGATTTCTTCAGTGGTAAGGGTCGGAGGTTGACGTGTTCAAGGGATATTTGACAGGAGCGTTCTCGAACGTGGTGTTGAACCATCGATATGGGTTTGGTAGGGTGAGATTACCTTGCTTTCACGGTGTATGTGGTATGCTGATGAGCAGCGTCTTGCAAGGTCATGATCATTGGTAAGTTGTTTCACTCGTGAATCCAATTCAAAGTGTATGATCCATTCTATGCGTTACTCCCAGGGTGTCTACTTCAAGTAGTTGGTTACACCATTGCATCTGCCGCCTTGCCTTTTCCGGTCTTCGTGCTTGGGTACGCTATCAATGGCATTGGTATGGCATTGCAGGTTAGTCGCTGGTCTCGTGGTCTCCAATACTATATGACACCGTTTTAGTCCCCACAGGCGAACGCTTTCGTAGCTGGTCTCAAGGATAATCCAGAAGCCAAATTGGGAATCATGCACTCGGTACCCGTCTTTCCTCACTCTTTTTCCCTTGACTAAATTCGCCTAGTTTTATGGTATGACGTAACGTATCTTTCTTCCAAAGTGAGGTATTAACGCGCTTCAAGGCGCTGGCGCACTTTCATCTCCGCTCATCGCAACACAATTTGCCCAACAGCGTCACTGGTCTTTCCATTATCTCGTGTCGTTGGGCATCACTCTGATAAACACGGTCCTCGTGATTTCAGTCTTTCGCTTTAGGAACCTGGATGGTCCGTTCTTACCATGGTTCCCTCGTAGTTGATGCTCACATCGTTTGCAGAGTGCTTGGCTCAGATAGGGGAGCCTCCAAGCGAGAAGAGCCGGACTGAAAGTAGCCACTTTAGACAGATATTTGCGTCAAAAGTTGTACATCTCCTTGCGTTCTTCCTTCTTGTCTACGTCGGCGTTGAGGTTTCCCTTGGAGGTATGCTTGTTTTGAACGATGTCCATGTTCCGCATCTCATTGATGACAACATTAGGCTGGATCGTAACCTACATCATTGTCGTCCGCCACGGTGGACCGTCATCTGGATATATATCATCTGGATTTTTCGCAGGTATGTCGTGTTTAGGATGAGTTAGCCCTCGCCAACCTAGTCAATGTGCAGGTATGATGTTTGGTCGTGTTGCGTTGTTGTGGATCAACAAGAAGGTTCGTCCTCCACATTCGTTACCTTTTCCTGTCGTAACCCATCCAGATCAGGTGGGAGAACGGAGGGTTCTGTTCATCTACGCGATTCTTTCCATCGCATTGGAATTGGTCGTTTGGTTTGTACCCTCATTGATCGGTGATGCCGTGGCTGTTTCGATCATTGGTGTCCTACTCGGACCGATGTATCCGATTGTAATACACCACGCTGGTCGGGTGTTACCAGCTTGGCTGCTGACCGGTAACGTCGCTTATCTTTATACGAAGATGCGGGTACTGACGTAGGTGCGACAGGTTCGCTTGGGTGGATCTCTGCCTTCGGTCAAGCAGGGTCGGCGCTGGTTCCTTTCATGACGGGCGCGATTGCGGACAGAGCTGGCATCAATGCTTTGCAACCCTTGTGAGTGCAATAGCCTCCGTAAGGGCGATCGTTTTCACACGTGGCGTATAGATTAATAGCGACGACGGCGCTCATGACACTCATCTGGGCATTCGTTCCTTCACGGCGCACGGCGTGATGTTACGATTTCGGTCTATTTCGACTTTGCTTCTCCCACAAACTAGTAGATCAGTTGCGACGATGATTTCGTGACGGCGCTTACCCCAGGGTTCACACGGAAGGACCCGATGATATGGAATATAATGACCCTGCCAGCAATGTCCTGATGAAGTGATCGGATCCTTCCACACCATAGGCGCTGAATGACGTTGCATCAATGATATAATCGTTCTGACAAGTGATAGTACTTCCCTCTTTCTGGTCGCTAGCAGTTTGGTCTCGCGCTAAGCTACGTCGACTGTGGCTAAGGGCACACTGTTCCGGTGCCAGTGCTGGGATCGTCTTGAGCAGAGGGATAGCCCCCGAGGTGTCGATCCCATGTTCCTGAAAAGCGCCGCAAAAAGGACTATCAGGGCCAGGGTTAGCTGTGCCTTGCCGATCCCTGCCCGCTGTCTTGGAGGGATCGCTCTGATGGGTGCACCATTCGAGCGTTCATGTTGATCAGGTGGCATCCCCGAGCCCGTCCATGTTGGGTGCACAGATCGTCGTGCACTGCGTCAGCTTGTGGCCTGGTTGTTCTGACAGCATTTCGGATGAATTTCCGCAGAGGGTCTAGTAGTCATGCCGCATATCCAGCGATTAGCTCTTTCAGGCTCAACTGTAACTACGACGAGCAGTTGGTTTATAGGCTGACCCCATATGATGTCATGGGCCCAATTGGGTGACCCATTGTTCAAGCACAGCCACGCTCCCACAACTACTTTGCCTCTGCACCGTGTCCTCAGCGGATTCGCAACATCTCGCATCAAACCTCCTGGACATTGGCGATTCGGTCCGCTATAAGAGAGTGTCTTATTACTACCTCTGGCACAGCCAACAAAGATGCAATCGATACTTCCGTCGCCATTGAGTTGGGTAACTGCTGCCAGGCTTTGGGATGCCGCTGCACACGCTCAGCTACCGTGCCAACGACGGACTGGAATCTCCTGCCTTAAGTCGTTTGGCGAGTTCAACTGCGTCGCCAAGGGCACCACAGGTGTTAGCGAATCTCGCACTCGGGGGCATGGCCAAATCGGGAATAACCTCCACGCTGATGGCTCGAGGGTTTTTGCACGCGGTCATCGCACCCTTGGCGCTACAACGTTTGCAGGGTGACGCATGGGGTTCAGAGGTAAAAGATTGCGGTTTTGAAAGTTTCGAGCATTTTCTTTCCATCTTCGGTCCCGCAACTGACCGAAGATCCTGACGCCAACATGCTCGGCGTCGATCGTTGCTGGCCGATTTTCTTCTTCGCAGAGGAGATCAATCATCGTTTCGGTTTTGGAAAACTGTACGGAACGAAACCATTAAAGGACGGTCTCCGTGACGGCAAGTGCTTCATCTCGAGCTCGAATGGAATGGAATGGTTGACGTCCGTGGATCTTCTAGCTTATACCCGACTACCCCCGTCCGTTAAACTATCGTCTGCTGCACCATAGTGACTGTTATGTTTGAGCTTGAATTCCCTTCCCCCGATCATCGGCCTTCGCGGCGACCATGACGCTTCCGTCGTGTCTGGCCTTCGCTGACTATTAGTCACCTATGGTGTCTTCCAATCGTTATTAAGACCCCTTCGGTTGCATTTGATGCGTCCGGACGTCACCTGCATGTTTCGACGGCCTGTTAGCCCTTCCCGGATGACACTAGCGTCGTGCTCGTCGCTCACGCTTCGAATCTTTGTGGTTATATAGGTTGCCTGGTATGGCTACCTCGCTGTCCCAACTCGATCCTTGTGAGTTCTCAGAGTTCCATGCCTTACCGACTACAATCGTCCCTGATGCATTCTACAGTCTCTGCTCCCGCCGTCTAAGTCGTCTTCGTGGACAGTGTCTCCAATTTTTTCCATCGAGCTGGGCGGGCCTGATGTTTGTCGCTTCGTCTGCAGGTTCGTCAGGTAGTCTCGAGTGCTGGGAAGCCATTTGACTTGGTTCTGGATGATGGCAGTAACAGCTTCTGAACGAGTTATTTTGGTTCACCATTCGCACTCAGTGGCGTTACAATCACTGCGATCCATTGCCTTTCTGGCGCCCGTGTTGGATGGTCACAGCTCCAGGATCGCTTGAGCCGATCTTGGATCTCTGTGCAATGTGCACTGTCTTAGTCGGTTGACCAAACTCGCCTGGCACACATCCCCGCGACCACTTCCAGTATGGTTGGATTTCCTTGGCAACATCTCGGATGTAGACGTAACCCTTCCACATGAATTCCCGCAGCCGAGCTTCTACCCCGCCGATTATCCGATGGATCCACCTGTGCGCTTTCCGGTCGTGTTCTGTACTGCCTGTTGTTCAGCGCCGATGCAGTGGACCTTCCGGTTATCCAGACCCTCCTACACGCATCTCGACCTTGTCCGCGTGCAGTCAGTCGTCGCGGTGACACTCACGTTGTCGAAATTGTATGCACGTTGTCTGCTCATAGTAGGACTTCTCAAATGGCTGCTCACATGACACCTCGACTGGGTGTCCACTATGCCATCTACGGCATCTACGACCAAGGCAGAGCAAAGTCGAGCTAACCGATCATGGCGGAGTTTTCGTTGACCCGAAATACTATTTTCAAGCACTGCCACGCACGCTTTTCGGATCATCCTCAAAGTCGGTGTTTTCGAGGTCTCGCACTGCGATCGGCACCTCCGTCGGCCGAACAATTTCGGTATGTTGTTCTCCTGTGGAAGCGCTGACTCATACATGACCAAGCTATAAATAGGATCTCGGGGAACGTGCCGTGCTCCGCCAAATGGGTGTTCCGGACCAATCAGAATCCCGACGAACTTGGCACGTGGCAGCCGTTTACTCCGGATCGAGGCGCGGCTAATTCCGCCCTTCATACGCTTCCCAAGCAGTGACAAAGGCCATCATGCACACAGATTACTCTCACCTGCCCTCAGTAATGGCGATTCGCGAGATTCACTACGGGCTCTTTACGGCACTCTCGATCATCCCCGAATGGTTTCTAAACAACGTATTACATTGCACGCTTTGAAAGCTATGCTGCACACCCGCTTAGCGAAGAGTGTGCACTGTATACATGGTTTTTGATGCGTGCGATGTAGCGTTGTACCGTTACCTGGACACTGCGCGTCGGCATTGAAGCATCCGTCTTTCCGCTTTCCTTACTCTAGTTTATTGGTCACCATCGCCTTTCCTGCACCGCGTTCGAAACGCGTATAAGTATCGTCGACTCGGTCTGCTGCTCCAGCAACCAACACCGACGCATCGAAGCATGCATACTCCCAGTACTCCCAGTCTCAACACGGAAATCGGCGACGCCGTCACGAGCAAGCCAGCCTCTGACGCGGCTTCCGAGACTGAAACCGTCGTCCAAACGAGATCCCAGCGCATCCGCGCACGAATCCAGTTTGCAACTCTCTGCTGGACGTTATACCTCTCCGGTTGGAACGACGGCACCACGGGGCCGTTGCTGTCGCGGATACAAGATGTCTACAACGTAGGCGTCCTCCTGCCTGACGTGGACGTGAACGCTGACTCGCGGACAGGTTGACTTTACGATCGTTTCTCTGATCTTCGTCTTTGCTTGCATCGTACGTGTCTCTCGAGCGACGGTGAGGATCCGGATGCTGACATATCCAAAGGGCTATCTGATAGGCGCGTTCTCAAACGTAGTGCTGAACGCTCGATACGGCTTTGGTAAAGTTGTCATAATTGGTAAGTCGCGCACACTCGGCGGTTCTGCTCAAAGGAGGATAGTGGATTCACGCGTATCGCTTTACAGGATGTGCATTCCAATTGATAGGTTTTGCCATCGAGTCTGCCGGCTTGCCTTTCCGGGTGTTCGTATTGGGCTATGCCATAAATGGTATTGGTATGGCTTTGCAGGTCGGTTAATTGACTCGTTTGGTCGCCGCTATTACTAAGTCCCATCACAGACCGCGCAAGCGAACGGTTTCGTAGCTGGCCTTAGAGACAGCTCAACTAAACTCGGGATCATGCATGCAGTAAGTTCTTTTCCTCACGCCCACCGAACGCTTACTGATTTGGGATAGGCTTACGGCGCTGGAGCGCTGTCGGCACCGCTTGTCGCAACACAATTTGCCCAACTTCCACGCTGGTCGTTTCATTATCTTGTATCACTGGGTATCGCAGTGATAAACACCATTCTTTTGATCGCAGTCTTCCGCTTCAAGAGCCAAGATGGTTCGTTCTCACCGTTGCCCGCTCTTATCTATTACTCACATTGCAACAGAGTGCCTGGCTGAGATTGGTCAGCCTGCAGGGGAGAAGAGCGAGAGCGGAAACAGTCACTTCAGACAGATCTTTGGCCAAAAGGCCGTTCACCTCCTTGCATTTTTCGTTCTTGTCTATATCGGAGCCGAGGTCACCATTGGAGGTACGTCTCTTTCGAGCTCTACATTGTACTCGGAACTCACGATGATGGCAGGCTGGATTGTAACTTATATTATTGACGTCCGTCACGGTGGACCATCATCTGGTTACATCTCATCTGGGTTTTTCGGAGGTTTGATGACGGGTCGCGTCGCTTTGTTGTGGCTTAACCGCAAGGTATGTTCTGCGCACTTTTGCTCTGCGATGTCCTAACTCGACCCTTTTAGATTGGAGAGCGGAGAGTACTATTTATCTATGCAGTTCTTGCTATTGCATTGGAAATGGTCATCTGGTTCGTGCCCTCGTTGATTGGTGATGCCGTGGCCATCTCGATCAGTGGTGTCCTGCTTGGCCCGATGTACCCCATTACGATCAACCACGCTGGGCGAGTATTGCCACCTTGGCTGCTGACTGGTAAGACCCTTTATCCCTATATAGTCAGAAGTCCTGACGCAGACATGACAGGCTCGATTGGATGGATCGCCGGTTTTGGTCAAGCGGGTTCAGCATTGTTCCCCTTTATTACCGGAGCAATCGCGAACAAGGCAGGCATCAGTACTTTGCAACCCATGTGAGTGCCATGGCTTCTGTTAGCCTAACGTTGCTGACATGTCCTCTACAGATTGGTCGGAATGATGGCATTCATGATGATCCTTTGGGCACTCGTACCCAGCAAGACCTACAAGGAGGACTAAAAAAATGCATGACTGTTGCAGCATGGTCGTTAAAATATTTTAAAATATTTATGGTTAGCTTCATATCTCTCCGGACGGGGTTGGGGTGCACAGATAACGCGTAGGAGCTGTAGATTAGACTAACTTATTTGCCCTTCTCATCCTTTCATTACTCACATCATAGTATCATATCGTGTTGTATCTACACGCCTCTTGATAACTGGCATTTAGACATGGACTAATACATCATCGTGTGCTCCTTCCGTTGTGATGACTATAGAAAAAATTGTGTTTGATCTCGGTTGCAAGGCAGTGGAACGCCTCATTGCAATATATGACCATGGCCAACGCAAAGTGGAAAAGCCAGGTTATTATGCGACGCCTCGTGGCCACAGCGGTGTCACGCAGTAAAGATTCGGCTCGAGCATTCACTATGTACGCCACCACGAACGTACTCGACGACAGTCGAGATGGTGACTCCGCTAACCTGTACTTGGTGTTATTAGTGGAGCGCCGCCACCCGATCGATCGACCTCGCGGTCTGAGAGGCTATGCGCCTACGCCGGCGTTCACAATGGACAACCGTTGTGGGCTCGACGCAGTGCCGAGCGTGTGCCGCGCCGAGCCACGCTTGGGAACACTGATACATAGCGGTATCATGATGACTGACTCGCTCGCCTCAAGAGTCCAACATGGTCATGGATACTCCACGAGGATGACACATTTGATCTGTCAGCCTGTCAAGTCAAACGTTAACAAGATGGCCGGATAGCCTCGACACAGGATGACGTAATGGCTCATTCATGAATCTCATCTCGACGAAGCTGATGCAGGCCGACAGTGCAAAGGAAGCACATCGCCGAGTCTATGCCCGAGTACCATACGCCCCTGATGGCGTCCAGCCAGGTTTGAAGGGGGCTTCGGTGATGCCCATTCACAGTGATCGCGCACACTTCCGCAGTACCGGTTGGATCAGCGTGATAGCCGACGCCCCCGACGCGCTTGTTCTAAATCCATCAAGGTGTATGACGGCAACAACCCATGGCCCTTGGCTGAGATGTTGCCGCACTGTCGTCGCTGGTGCCGAAATGAGGTTCCCACGAGAACTAGGCCGAAACACCTCCTATCGCTGGGCGCGTCAGGCAGCGCAAAGTATCGGTGGTCGTTTACTGCCGCGCACCGCTCGGGGCCCGGTTCACGTTACGCCGTTGTCTTCGAAGTGTTGCCTCGGCTTTGTCCAGTCACGTCAATGTGAACGCCGTCCATGGCTTCCTTGTTCTTGGTTTGATGAGCCGCAGACAGATGCATCGTGATGGGCTTGCTGCGGCGCCTCTTCTCCGCCTCGTATGTATCCCGACTCGCCGGAATGGATAGGTGCATCGTGCTAGGTACACGAGTAGACGCCGCTGCCGAACAACGCGGGCGTGGGTGCAGAGATGCTGGGATAAGCTATGGCCTGGAAGACAGATATCCAAGTGCAGGACGGGTTCAACGTTGCTCCGACCCCGACGCAGACAGGATCATCTCCGCGTCTAGACCCCATCTACCGGAAGTCCGGGACGCAGTGGCCCGACGAGGCCGGAGGCAGGCATAATCTCTTCTCCCGGAGATGCTGTTGTCGCTGGAGAAGCGAGTGATGTTTCCACACAAATGTCTACTGCTTACAAGCCTGGGATTCGCCAAACCACAATGCCCCATAACGCTAGACGTTTTTTAGTAGACTCGGAGCGCATCCCAGATGGCACTACCGTCCAGGTACAAAGCGCACGTCGCAATACTCCGCGGAGGAACGTCGGACACCTGAAAGATGTGCGTTATGTATCATCATGGAAAGCACAGATACTTCTTGGGCTACCTTTTGACATTTGGACTTGAACACATCTCCAATGAGGCCGCTTGGCGGCGCACTGGTCGCCGATCCATCCCGTTCGTGCATGCAGGGAATACACTTCCCATTCGAGGAATGGGTGACGTACCAATGTGTACTCGCACGTCAAGGATGAAATAAACCTCCCGTGGCAAACTTTGGCGGTGGCGACGGGCGTCGACAATCGTGAAATCCTTGATGCTTGCATCCGGTAATTTATCTTGGGTCGTCCACAAGAGCGTGGAGATGCCAGAAATCATTGATCACGCTGCGAAGACTTTCTAGTGTGGACCTGGGTCGAGTCTGGAAAAAAGGTCTCTCCACGCAAACAAGTGGCTGATGTTCCTCACTGACGAGTGGTTGTGGACGACGCTGCTGCCCGATTTGGTTATGTCTTGCGGCGACTGAAAATACGCCTCACCACCACCACCAACTTTCGAGCCGTCAAGTCAAGTCCAGGTGCACCATGAATAGTGCTGCCATTTTACGCACAGTTGCCCAGTTATCCTTTACAACATCCGGTTTACCTCAACTCTGCGAGAACTGAAGGACAAGTTAACCGTCAAGGCGATTCACAGCTTTCGTGTGGACCGGTGTTCTCGTGGACTCCCTACACGCTCCGACGCCCAAATTTACGCTGAAAGATGTTGGTATGCAAGGTATACAGCTAAAGTGTACCCGAATGCCGTGTGTCCGTATCGGCGCGCCGGTGAGTTCGTTGTGGTCTGGAAGGGCGTCCTGATCTTTAAGTGGCCTCGTCCTGTGGACAAGGGTATCGAAGGTCTCAGATAGGATG
>JBBPUA010000985.1:0-10568 GCA_038094355.1 Afroboletus lepidellus | reverse complement strand
CTACCATATTCTGATGATTACAGTTGTACCATGGGCATCCCCCTGGAAAAAGGTACCATTAGCCTCAACTTTGCGTAGTAAAAGTAGTAGCTAATAGCACCCCAAAAAGGGTCGCCTGAAGTGAAAAAATCTTGGAGTTTATAAGAAAACTTCAGAGGACATTATTTTTCAGCAAGATAATGATCCCAAACATATCAGTAAAAGGGCCAAGGTGTGGTTTATTGAGCATGAATATGAGGTCTTGATATGGTCTATCCAATCTCCAGACCTCAACCTCAAAGAATACCTATGGTTTCTTCTCAAAAGAAGGCTAGCAAAGTATACAGAGCCATCAAAGGGAATTGTGGAACTTTGAAAGCATGTACAGTAGACTTGCTCACAATACATATGAATGGGATGGCCAAAAAGCTATGCATTATAAGCAATATGCAGCATGAGATTTGTCACACTATGTGACTATTTTATGACAGGTGATACTATGTACTGGTGCTACAGAAAAGGTGGCCTGCTTCACACTGAGAAGCCTCTCTTATTGTAATGTTGCATGAAATTTGTAGAGCTGATGGAAGAGAGCAAGTAAAAAGAAGAGATTGTCATGCTGTATTGTCTGGCATGTGGTATTTGGAGGTGTTTGTGCAGAGTCAGCAAGACTGCCCAGTCATGGCCATCAGCAGGCTTCTCCATGGATTGGTTATAGGTTGTTTGTGAGGTTTTTAGTATGGAGAAGAGACAGGAGAGTCACTTTGATAATAGACTATTGTACATTTTTTTCTACAAACTCCAAAATAATGGTAGACAATAGACCAATGGCCCCTCACTATAATGGTACCACTCAGTGTTCTCCCAGTCATCAAATGTTCACAAAGGTTGGAGAACATATACAGTATTGGTGAACTTTCCCATGAACTCACATGAACTAAATGTGAGTGGTGTTGAGAGGTCAGACCTGGAGATTGTGTGATCAATGTGGATTGGCTAAGGCCACCATGCAGGCATCATGTCATGGGACATACAGTGGCTCAAAAAAGTGTTCCAATATTGGGTCATTTTGGAGACATTGACTAATTGCCAGAAATAAAGAACAAACAAGACCAAATAGTTGCAGAATGAAAGAAGGTATATGCTCTTGGCATTCTAGCACCACTTACATTATGTGCTTTGGTTGTCATGCCACTGAGATATAGCCATTTTAAAATGATATGTCAATGGGACACTTATTTGAGCATTATGCTGTTATTCATTATTTAATAAATAACATAAGCATTTGATAGCTCCTAATGGATGTTAGGCACTGACCATGGTTAATTATGTAAATTACATAATTTAGATGCTCTAATCTCATATAGCTAATCCAACATCATTATGAAATCTATTTCTATCCTTATCAAAGCTATGATTCTCTTTCTTACTGAATCTGGCCTTTCTAATTGTCAAATTGTTGAATGTGCAGTGCTATACCAGCACTCAATGGTAGTGCATACTATGTATTGCACATCTAATGTACTATATACAGTAGCTTATGTAATGAAGGCTATGTAGTATATAAGTTAGAACTCAGCCATCTGAGTTTGAATAGACTCTTGTCCTCATATTGTCACCAGCACTATTAAGTAGTCAAGCTCTACTTGATAAGTCAGATATTCCTCTCACTAACACATATATAGGTTATAAGCCCTGTCAGTACTGCATGGTACTGTGCTGCAAGGCTATGACCATAGCACCTGATAGTGAGCTAGACTCCCACTGTGCTTTTAGCATGTGGAAATTGTTGTTGAAATTTTATTTTCACATAATTAGCACATGTGCTGTGCACCTTGCATGTGTTTGAATGCTTATGCTGTTCAACTCTGTTGCAGTTGCACTTGGTATGGGGAACCTATGTTGGTTCTATAAACTGACATTTTGCATTCTTAGAAGTATATCAACTATGTCCTCTGATGGATCTACCTCTGCTTCCTAGACCAGCCAGTTGTTCATCTTTGATGACAACAAAGCTTCCTTCTCTCGCTGGTGGTCTGCAATGGCCACATACCTTAACTCCACAGGCTACTCATGGGTCATTGATGTTCCAGCCTTTGTCTTTGCCAGCACTGTAGACTGAGCCCAGCCAGATAAGGTCCAACACCATGTCCATCTCCACTCTGCCAACACTATTCTTCAAGGAAATCTACTCTCTTGGATAACACCCTCAATCTGCACTGCCATGGAGTAGAAGGACTTTGCTGCTGAAATCATCAAAGTTTTGGAGGATTCCTATGGCTCTCCAGGAACCATGGGCTCTTATGCCCACTTTAAGGAACTAATCAGGCTGCAAATCCTGAATGGCTCCTCTTCTGCTCTGGCTAGAGTATATCATGGGTATGTCATACCCATATGGGTTATGAGTATGGGTGTCTCTGGGATGTGGGTGTGGGTTGCCTTTCTAGACATCCACACCTGCACCCACATCCACTGAATGGGTCATTTATACCCATATGCAATACCAAGGGGCTATGCAATTAAATATCTGTATGATAGTCTGACTCTGCCACCTAGTGAGTCAAGAATGTAACTTTAAAATTTACATTCCACCATCATCAAAGAGATATTTCCACGAATAACTAGACCTCAGTCCAGTATGCCATTCAATCCCACACAAAATCCTCTAAAACAACAATCCAAGCCTTCAAAGAAACTCTGTGCAGCACTTCATGATACTACTCCAGTGAAAAAGTATGCACATGCTGACAAGTCTGAATCTGGTTCACAGTTGAAGAAGGCACAAACAGACAGTCTGTGTCAGAATCCTATCAACAATGCTTGCTTTACCTTTCTTTTATACAGACCTGTCCTCAGCCTGCACAAAAAACAATAGTGAGGGCTTGAACACAACAGCATGCAAAGGGTCTACAATGCACAACAAGAGGATTGTCACCTGTGACAAGAATGCCTCCACCACAAATGATACCTCTGAAGGCAATGACACTGAGGAACATTTCAATAATGGGCATGGGATGGCCAGTGAGATGGCCAAGGAATAGCTAGATATGATGATAATACTCACTTGTGATAATCCATCAGCATAGAGCATATGATAAAAGATTGGACTTCTACCATCTATGCATTCTTCAAGCCAATTCCATCAATCAGCAAAGACAGTGGAAGACATAGCCACATTTTCAAATGCTCTGCAAAGGGTTGCAAGGTTACCATCCGGTGGTTTCTAGACAAGAAGGATGCCCTCTCAACCAGAAACATGCATAGGCATGCTAAAAAGTGCTGGGAAGTTGAGGTCATCAGTGCTGTAGATGATGCAAAATATGCTAGCAAGGTGCGTACAAAGCTGGTTGATGGTATCCTACAGACAGGAACAATCACTACTGCATTTGAGCAAAAGTCACAAGGGACCATTACATACTCACATTGTCAATATATATGTAAAGATGGAGACATGGTATGTTGACTCCTAGGTTGACAATGGAGGGCATGACTGATGGTCTTGAAAGCATAGAAATTGTGTGCTGGGTGTGCAGGGGCCTGTGGCCATTTAATATTGTCAGGGATCAGGCATTTCTCTCACTGATGAAGACTGGTTGCCTAGAATACTACTTACCATCACCAATGACAGTCTCACATGATGTTTGACTGGTCTTTGCATGAATCCAGAGTGTTAAAACCAGGCTTCTTACCCAGAGGTCATATGTCATCTCTGGGCTCTCCCGGTCCAAGTCCAGATAGGAGGGACAAGTCCCAGTGTAACTTCAGTCAGAGTTCACGTGGTCTTCTACAGAGGCGTTGTCGGGGTGTTGGGACAGAGTTGGGTTGGGGTGGGTGAGGACTTCGGCGCAGGACTTATGTGTCACGCCCTTGCCTAGTCCCTTGGGGTAGTCCTCTATTTAGATGGAGTGTGGAGGTAACAAGTCTGGGTAGTCCTGAGATGGGATAACAAATGTAGCGGGGAAGAATGAAGTCCAAAGGACTTGTCGAGTGTGACAATGGATGGTACTTGGAGTCAGAGTGGGAGTGATGGACGGGGCAGACATAGGGATGAGAAGTTTAAGTCGATATTCGAACTAGGGATTACAGGAGATAACTATGGGTTTATATATGAAGTGTAATTTGGATCGGAACAGAAGGAAACCGAATGACAAAGAGTATGTCAGAGGTGGAATGGAGCAGGCATAGGTATGAGGAATGGAGCATAGGATTTACTATGGATTACTGAGATAAGCAAAGAACAAGGGAGCATAGGTTTCGGAGAGTGGAGAGCATACGAGAATGGAAACAAAGATAACCAATAGCCAGATTAAGACCAAGCCAATCGGAGAAGACATGGTGGAGGGCAGATGTCTAATGTGAGGAAGTCTGAATGGGGTTAACTTGAACATAGTTGGAGGATGTCAGACATGATACAGAGGGAGCAGAGAAGGATCAGAGGTGACATGATAGTCGGAGTGAGGTCAAAAAGGATCAGAGGGATGATGATTGGACAGGATATGACACAGAGGAGAATTGCTAAGATGCTACAGGTTAGTTTTTCATGAACTGCAAATGACAAGCAATAATTAATTTACCAGGAATACGATGAAAGATTAAGCTTCACAACTGATGCCTGGTCTTCCTTGAACCACCGGGCATATGTAGCATTTTGTGTGCACCTTGGGCACAATGGCACTTCCTTGACAATGCCACTTGACCTTGTTGAAGTGCTGAGATCACATACTGGCCATGTGCTAGCAGACACATTCAAACAGGTCCTAGAAGAATTTGGAATGTCGAAAAAGGACAATAACTCCATACTACATTAGAACCAGAACTAAGCAGTGACTAGATTCTCAGTATCACATGTGACAATGCATCTAACAATATGACAATGATCAATGAGCTTGAGATAAAGCTAGATGAGTTTGCAGGGGAAGCAGCACATACCTGATGCTTCTTGCATACCATCAACATCATGGCAAAGTCACTCCTAGGCACATTTGAGTTGAAGGCAAAAGTAGGAGATAGCTCAAGTAAAGACATTGCTGACATTGGACTGGCACACCAGGTTGTAGAGCTAATCCAGGAAGCTGATGGCAACAATGAGATACATAGTTACTAAGTATCTTCAAGCGGATGCTGAAGTGGACAATGACAGCATTGAAGGCTGGGTGGACAAATTGGATGAAATGAGTAAGGCAGAGTGGTAACAACTGCAAGAGAGAATCTGTTATGCTAATGTAACTCCTGTGTTGAGTCATGTGGACAAACCTTCTTGGGGAGGTACTCACAAAGAGACACAGCGTCCCAAAAGATTGTTGGTTTGGTTGAAGAAGAAGAGCAACAGTGTCGAAGGTTTGTACGAATTGACAAGGGGAGGGTCTTGACAATAGAACACAAGCATTTACATGTTGAAGCATAGAACAAGTGTAAAGTACATGTGTGGGCAGCAATGACTTAAGTACAGTACTATCCAGCCTGAGAAACCTACCAAAGGCCAAAGAACTAGATGAAATGATGAGGTGATGGAATACATAGGCATTACGAGAGAAATGCCTAGGGAAGTGGCTATCCATAGAAACATTGAAAAAGGAAAACAAATAGAGATACAAAGGAAGGGCAGCAACCTGGACGACATAGAGGAGAAGAGTAATGATGAGTCGGAGTTACAGATGGCAACAGACCAGCTGTTGTCCGACTGAGAAATAAATATGGTGAGCTCCTTCCCTCATTTGTGAAGGTTAGCACCATCAAGGTGAAAAGATACGAAGAACAAAAGAACTGTAACAGAATCTGTCCCATGCAGTTAGCACTTATGAAGGTATGAGGAATGAAAAAGACATACTAGAATGAATGGTAACCATTTGCAGATATGAAGACTCTCTTTCAAGGCTATCCACTCCATGACCAAACTCCTTCCTGAGGGGAGGTGTATCCTTGAGCAGTTGAAGCAGGAGGTCACAAACCTTCTGCATGATATGGCAACTCACTGGAATCCAACTTTGGACATGTTGGAGTCTGCCTAACACATCCATCAGGGAAATTTTAATGAAATAATTGTTGAGTAACACTCAGTACAAGACAGAGTCTCAGACTAGTTATATACCTGTCAAGTAACATTACAACAGGTATGAGCAAAAGTATGAGCAACGATTAGCGACAGTCCTCACCTCAGTATGAGATGGAGTCTCAGACTGAGGTGTAGCAATGCATCATGATAAGCTTTTATCTATGTCATTAGGTAATCCAGATCTAGCCAGCCATGTCTGTTTGCTAAAAGTCCATGCAAGATAACAACAACAACAACACTCCCCCTCGAACAGAATGGAGTCCAAGTTTGAAAGCGAAATATTTAGCTTTAATCATAGGTAAAGCTTTCATGAGAGTATCAGCGAGCATATTATCCATAGGGTAATAAAGAAAACAAATTGAACCATCTTCAATCGTGAAATGAATAAAATGATATCATAAGTCAATGTGTTTGGTATGTGCATGATAGCTTCTGTCCTTTGTCAAGGCAATGGTGGCTTGGTTGTTGCCATAAAAAACAATGGGATGAAGATCTCGCCAATGAGTCATTGGAGCCATAATGCCTTCTTTGCAGCGTGCATAGCAGCAACATACTCTGATTCTGCTGTGGAGAGTATGACAAGCTCCTGCTTCTTCGAACCCCAGAGTATTGCTTCTCCATCAATAAGGAAAGTGAAACCTGTAATCACTCAACAATGTTCCTGTGTAGCACCGTCCGCATCAACATACTCCACAAGCCCCCAAGCTTGAGTCCTGAATGTCAGAGTCAAGGATTTCATACCAACAAGGTAGTGATAGATTCGCTTAACAGCCTCCCAGTGATCCCACCCCAGATTCGTGTTAAATTGAGAGACAAATGATGTAGTGAATGCAATGTCCAGTCAAGTACCAGTGGCTAAGTGGATCAGGGAACCAATAGCCTGATGATATGGTATGTTGCACATGCAAGTGATCTCGCCAGTAGTTTTCAGTGACTAGGAATCAGAGAGATGAATGTGTGAGTCCAATGGAATGGCAACAGGCTTTGCATTAGCAAAGTTGTACTTCGCCAGTATTGCATTGACATAAGGTTCCTGTGAGAGAGAGATGGTATATGCTGTGTGATCTCTTGTCACCTTCATACCAAGGAGCCAGCTAATTGGTCCTAAGTCTGTGATGTGGAAACATGATCCAATCTCGGTTTTGAATCTCTTGACAAGCTTGGAAGAGCTGCCTGTTACTGTACAGTCATCAATGTGTGACACAAGGATGAGAATGTTGTCAGCGATATGGGCCACGAACACTCCCCAATCACTCTCCATGTGAGCAAAACCTAAATCAGCAAGAGTTGAGTGCAGGCATTGATACCATTTCAACACACCTTGCTTTGACCTGTAGATTGCCATACAGAGCCATGCAATGAGATCCTTCCCACATTTGTTGAATCCAAGTGGGAGCTCCATGTAAATAACCTCATCATTGTCAAGCTTCCCATTGAGAAACATGCTGTGAAAATCAAACACATCAATGTCCCAATCCTACCATGTTGCCACAGCCAGGATGAGGTGCAATGATGCCAATCAAGCAACAGGGGCATACATATCATGATAGTCCACCCCGTATTGTTGAGTGAACCTGCAAGCTATGAGTCAAGCCTTGTACTTGTTGATTTTGCCAGCCATATTCTTGATTTTGAAGATCCATTTGCAGCTTACAACATTTGTACCTTTCAGAGGCCACTTGACAATGTTCCAGGTGTGAACATCATCCAGACTCTTCAACTCAGCATTGATCACCTCATCCCATTTTGGCCAGTCTGGTTGCATCTTTGCTTCATCAACAGTGATGGGTTTGAGATCTTCTGCTGCTGTGCTACCTGCAAGCATGGCGAACACGGCGTCAGAGTCATCCAGTTCCCATGCTGATGAGGCTATGGTGCCACTCTCCATAGTGTCACCACTAGCATTCCCACCCACATCTTGGATGACACCCTGTACTCCCTTTGGCAGGAGAGGGTCACCACAACCATTGTGTGTTTCAAGACCAGCCCTCAAGGCTTTGATATATGGCAATTTGATGCACAAATGCTCAGAATGGTGAAGCAGCAGTCCAGCATCCAAAGTCTTCTCAAACTCAGCCCTAAAATGGTCAGGGCCTGTGGGTGCAGCAGGAGGTTCAGTGACACATGGTGCAGCTGGGAAAATAGGTACACTGAGCAACAAAACTGTTGCAATGTTGGCAACAGTTGTACTGATTGGTAAATATTTCATGACACATTGATGCTAGGCCCTCAAACCTAGGTACTATTAGAAAGCCACGACAATGGGCTTTCTAAAAATATATACATTGTTTATATAATTCCTTCATGGTGACAGAATATTCAACAATTAGTGACAGGTACTCATTGCAACAGTTTTGTTGCTGAGTCAATAAAGTATCAAATTAATATGTTCTGATACATTATTACATAATCAATAATTCATGTGATGTATATTAGGTTCAAAATAGTCCAAACAAACCATAACACCACTTTTTATCCACTTCCATTACCAAAAAATCACACTTTGTTGATTATACTAACCAAATGCTTATATTTTTGGATTTGGATCAATCCACTTGCCAGATTTCTCTTGCTACTGGTGGAAACCACTCTACTATCAGTAGAATTCACTTCAAACTTCATTCTAACCTTGCTAAGTCCTCTAGTGGCCATTCTTCTATCATAACTCCTATTAATATGTACCATGCTATTTGACTCATTGGAACTAGAAAGGCTGAAAATGCTATCCAGGTGACTAGAACTCTTCAGGATATCAAGAACCAACCAACCTACTCTCAGACAATTCACAGATGCCTGAAGAAAGTTGGTATGAAGGCTGTGGTGAAGAAGAAATACCCTCTTTTTACCAAGTGTTATAAGAGAGCAAGAATGAACTTTGCTCTTAGCCATAGGAATTGGACTGTAGAGGTTATAAGTCAGTTATATAATCATATGAGACTGAAATCAATCATATAGGGTCAAATAGAAATATATATGCCTGGAAAAAAGACAAGAAAAGGTCTTAGTGATATGCTAGTAGTAGAAATAGTAAAGTTTGAAGAAGAATCCTTGATGATATGGAGCTGTATGACCTGAAAGGGGGTTGAAGTAACTTTCACTGAGAGTAGATGGGTTGTTCCTTGACATCCTGAAGAGTTCTGGTCACCTGGATAGCATTTTCAGCCTTTCTAGTTCCAATGAGTCAAATAGCATGATACATATTAATAGGAGTTATGATAGAAGAATGGCCACTAGAGGACTTGGCAAGGTTAGAATGAAGTTTGAAGTGAATTCTACTGATAGTAGAGTGGTTTCCACCAGTAGCAAGAAAAATCTGGCAAGTGGATTGATCCAAATCCAAAAATATAAGCATTTGGTTAGTATAATCAACAAAGTATGATTTTATGGTAATGGAAGTGGATAAAAAGTGGTGTTATGGTTTGTTTGGCCTATTTTGAACCTAATATACATCACATGAATTATTGATTATGTAATTGAAACAACCCAAAACCCAACTGGGATCAGGCAGTACTCAAACTGAGGGGAGAAGAGAAGTGACTGAGGTAGGACACCAAAGGCTTTGGGAAAAACCTCAAAGTGAACTAGACTGGAGGATGTCCAGCCCAGCTACCCCGGGTATATATACTCAAGGATAAAGTATGTACATGTTTGGGATCTACCCTAATGCGTCTATATAGTCCTAGGGGCTGTAATGCAGAAATGAAGTAAAACATGAGGTGAAACATATGTTTCGTGCATGGCATGGAGATGAAACGAAATGGAAGCATAGAAGCGCAAGCCCTGGGGTGTGCAGGAATGGAAGAGAAGCATGATAGAAACATGTTTCACCAGTGAAATGAGTGATGAAGGTCAAGCATGTGAGAGATGTGAAATATAAAAGTGTGAAGGAGTGAAACATAGAAGTGGCAGTCCTTGAGGCAGCGCTGATGAAGATAAGGCATAGATCAAGAGATGCCACTGGCAATCTCCGAGATTAGATAAGATAAGAAGATAAGATAAGATAAAAGAGTGAAAAAGAATTGTACAAGTCCGTTGAATAGGGGCATCTGGGTTAGACCCATAACACTACCCCCTCCTCAAAAATTGACTTCCAGGCAATTCAAGGGAACAGAGCGCAGCTCCGTCAGGTTTTCAGGATGCTTGCTGAAGAGCAAGGGGAATAAGAGAGGATCAATGGAGAGGGCCCACGGGGCCGCCGGATGAGAGCAATGAAAGTCAGAGACAATGGCTTTAGCATTGCCCAAATTGGAGCATGGCTCCCAGGTCTGATCAGTGTCGTCATAACCCTTCCAATGCACCAGGTATTCCAAGATGCCCTTTTTATATTGACTATCCACGGTGTAGTCCACCTCCCATTCATTATCATGGTCCTCAGTAACGTTAACTGGGCCAGGGCAAGAGACAGGTTGGCCTTCAAGGCGTTCCTTGTACGGCTTTACATAATCTACGTTAACCATGGAATGGATTTTCATACTCTATGGGAGCTGAAGCATGATGGCATTCGGGCCTGCCAATGTGGTGATGGTGAAGGGACCAA
>JBBPUA010000984.1:0-10573 GCA_038094355.1 Afroboletus lepidellus | reverse complement strand
GTCGTCGACGGCGCGTCCATCGCAGGGTCCATTTTTTGGCCACACAAAACAAGCCTGTAAATCGCTGATGTAATCACACCTCCTGTGCAATGTCCCTCTATCTGCGCCGGCTTGTGTCGGGCAGAAAGGCGCGCTACAGGGACGACCAGCTCAACCTCGAACTAGGTAGGAGCGTCGTCGTGCGCAGTACGGTGGGCTGAGTCGTTGGCAGACCTGGCCTATGTGACGGATCAGATCATTGTCATGGGCTTCCCGGCGGTCGGCGTCGAGAGCATCTACCGCAATCACCGCACCGACGTCCAGCGCTTCCTGACAGCCCGCCACGGCTCCGATTTCTGGGTGTTCAACTTCTGCCCGCTGAGAGAGAACGCCTACCACGAAAGCGTCTTCGAGAGCCGAGTTAGTAGATACCCCTTCCCGGATCACCAGTCAGTCGTCCGTTCCGTGCACGGGCGCATCTCATCGTGTACAGCGTCCCGCCGTTCCTGTACCTCCAGTTGGTCACGCGCGAGATGCATTCTTGGCTTTCTGGCTCGGATGCCCGTGTGGCGGTGCTGCACTGCAAAGGTGCGTCTTCATCTCTTCTTTCCGTTCTCAGTCAGACCCGTTTTGCAATCTAGCCGGTAAAGGGAGGTCAGGCACTCTTGCATGCGCCTATCTGCTCGCGCGCCATGCGCCACTTTCCTCGATCCCCAGCTCGGTGGACGCTTTTAGTGATTGGTCTTTGATCGGCGACTCGCAAAAGGACGGTCTTCAGACGCCCTCGCCAGATATGACCGCCGTATTACCTGCCTCGGCAGTCCGTCCACGCGACCTATCCCGAGTTGCCTCAGAACCAGTGACGAACACGCTGGAAGGGGTTCTCGATCTCCACACATCCAGACGCATGAAACCTCCTTTTCGCCCTTCTGGATATCGACCCGGCATCTTAACAAAACCGAGGATGGGCGTCAGCATACCGAGCCAACAGCGATGGCTTTCCTACTGGTCACAAGTTCTGGCCGGCAAAGGACCTTCGTCGCTACGACCGTTCCCAGGGGGCCGACACGAAACTCAAGAAATCAAGACGACCAAAGTAAAACTTGCCAAGCTCACGATTCGGATGCGTGAGCCATCCAGAATACAACCCCACCTTGTCCAGGCAGCGGGCATGGTAATGACGAGCGCAGGAAAGAGCCGCGCAGTGACTGAATCGACGGCTGGAAAACTCTGGGCATCTCTAGCACGATACGATGACCGCTTGGTCGACGAGCTCGAACATTGGGAGAAAGAATCGCGCAGCCCGGGTGATGCCAAATTTGCCAGTCCTTTCAAGAGCGATCAATGGGACAGGCCAAAGATGATTCGCAGTTTTGCGCAAATGGGTATATCAGACATCCAGCCGACTAGACGGGGCGATGGCGTGTGTACTGTCGCTTTCCCTTCGACTTTTATACTCAACGAAACAGACGCCAGTCTTGACATATGTTCTACGTCCCCTGAAGCCCGAGGGAGGCCGGGATGAGCCCCTCCCACCTGGCGACGAAAATTCGCATCAATGTGCATTGCCCTCCGAGAGTCCTTACGCTGTTATCTCACCACCGGTAGAAGAGGACGATGCGGAAGACCGACCGGGTATCCTACTTGATGTGAACCGTGAGCTTCGCCTCAAATTATATATTGGCGAGGTCGTTCACTTGCTCTGCATTCGGGACAAGGTGCTCATGTCACCTCAACAGGTCGTGCTCGGTTGGATATGGCTTATACCAGCATTCCACATGTCGCCCGATTCACCGTCGTTCAGCGTCCTCCTTTCCAGCGACGACGTCGATTTCGCGATCGGGCTCGGCAAAGCGTTGGTCGACGTCAGGATGTCGTTTGCACTATGCGCACGTGGTTAGAACAGGACCTGACTTGGTACTTTTTACCCTCTCTTTTTCTTCGTAGAGTAACTGGGAGGATTCGGCTGGACGTTTTGGCATTTGTTCTCGTACACATACTCTGCGAGTTCCTGCAAACCTTGGTGACACATCGAGGTCAGGAACAGAGATAATGGGGTCGTGGACAAACGCCCTCGTTCCTTCTCCATAGCAGTTAGGCTAACCACTCCAGCATGAACTGTTGTTCACGTGCGTTGGTCGCTCGCCTTTGTGTAGTATTTGGCGCAGTCTGAATCACCCACGCACATTACATGTGTGCCTTGTTCAAAGGAAGTAAGCTAGGAAGCAAACCTGCCGTACTCTCATTACTTGCAGCAGGACGCCCGAAAGCGACCGCCGCGGTGGAGAAACAAAGGCTGACTAACGATCCGAAAATGAAAAGTTGCACCAGCTTCCAGGTGCCCGGCGCCACGATGGGCGTGTGCTCGACCGGACACATGAAAGGCGCCGAACGGGTGGCGGCCCACTTATGGGGATGCGCTCCAACGACGGCCGGCGCGAGGTGGGTAGTATCATTGTATCCATGTGTGCGGTTCGTCTACTGGCACCACGCGTGACGACATGATCACAGGACCATCATTGATGGCTCGGTTTAGCCTCGCAAACAGAGGCTTTCAAGCACACACTTTCCATTCCACCAAAAGAGCGATCTGAGGGCGATGGATGCTCGGCCCTGATGCGGACCCAAGTGGTTATTATACCGAGGCAACAACTGGACATGGGCACCGCTCGACATCAGAGTATGGCCAAGATAGGTAAGCGGCCCAAGGCTCTTTGCTCGAATTAAGCTCCATTGCATCAGAAGTCTTCCCGTTTTAAGACCCCGGGTGCCAGACGCGCATGGGAAATTTCTTTTTATACTCGAATGCAATGCAGTATGATCACAATCAACGTGATCCGATGGAGGGCTGGCGCTCCTGCTAGTGGACATGCGCTTGAACTCCCTCAACCTCTTTCGTTGATACCATCAGGTATCGACCCAGTCAGCTACCATGCTCCCATTCGCCCTCAGAATTGCATGGTTCTGTCTCTCGCTTTTGGGTAAGACATTTCGTCAGTGCTTGCAAGCCAACTCGTTGAACGCGTTTTCAGGCATTATAGTATGTTGGGTAGTGCTGTCTCTGTTCTCTAGGGCCATCGACAGCTACTGGGGTCCGATGTTGTATAGCATCTTCGCGACGCTACTGCAAGGAGTGTTTTGTCTTGGTGCGACGCCACATGCTGGTGTGTGGCGGCACTGCTTATCTGTCTCGCATAGGAATGATTTACGACATGAATCCATTCCACATGCCGAAAGCTTTTTGTGTCGGTGAGTGCCTTCGCCACGATAATCAGCTTGGCATCTGGGTGAACCATACTACTGTATGACGCAGTTCAGACCTTTGTTATTTATTACTCTGCGTGGTCTCTGACCGGCGTCTGTGCCGCGTTCACGTTTGCCACGTCCAGTACTGTACTATGGCCGTCCACCAAGGGACCAGGATCATCGTGCGTAACATTTATTCGACCTCGCAAAGTCGCACGACAGATCCCTTCGTAGGACACTCGGATGGAAAAACATGTATTGTTTCCCCATCTTCGTGTTCCCTCTCGCCTGTCTATGCGCCTCTGTCCCTGTTCTACTAGATGCAAATGCCATCCAACCGACGGATGATCTCCACTGTGATGCGAGCCATCCAGAATGGTGAGCTGACCCAACCCTCTAACATAGATATCTAAACCCATTTGGTCGATGGAGGGCACGCTTTCTTGGATATGCCGGCCTCTCCATGATGCTTACCATCCCTTGTTTGTTTCTCTCCGCGGTTGTCGCATACCGAATTCATCAACTACATGTCGACATTCGACGTTCCCACCATTCGTTCAAGCATACTAGCTTGCGATCGCAGTCGCACGATGGACGGAACGTCCCCTCAGAGGGCGTAAAGAGCCCTGTTTCGCTCATTGATAAGATGCCTGACCCTGAAATGCTGGAGTCGCCGCTACCGGCGGGTGTCGCGGATACATCGCTTTGGGATGTCCCGGACGTGCCGCCATCTGTAGCGCCCTCGGCATCACAAGCGCGGTGGGATGTCCTTGGTTCGATCGACGAAGAAGACGAGTTCGATCCACGGAGGCAGATGGGGAGTGTCATGCTGTCCTGTATGTCACATTCATCGAACAACGTGTGAGGACTGCGATTGACGCTGACCCACCAGCGACGATACCCGTCGTACCACCCCCAAGGCCCAATCTCGCGCCGGCTATCTGGCGGTTAGTTTTGTTTCAAATGTGGGTCATCTCCAGCATCACAATGTGATCTGCTCACGGGGGCAACACAGGGCATTCTTTGTTATCGAGTGTCTTGCTGCGCTGTCGACTATCATCGACGTTGTGCGACATCGACCGAAACCAACACCGTTTGGTACGCAGCATGTTGCACTCGTCTTGGTGGGTTGGGGACCCGCGATCGTTTTTGGTGGGTGCAACGGCACGGCCACCTGGATAGGCGCTGACCCTGATGTGAACGGCAGGGCATCTACCGGCAGTGCGACGCCAGCTAATGTTCTGGAAAAGGTAGTCGATCTACATACATGATTGAATGTACGATATTTTGCGCGGGTGGCGGGCTGTGGCTGGGCCGGACCAATTGCGTGTCCCCAATGTCCCCAATTTTCGAAAGACGCGCAGCAGTGCCACTACTTGCGAATGTGCCCCCTTGTCGCGACAAAAACAAGGCTAGTTCGGACAGATGGACGGGTTTCGCGTCTTTCGTGTGTCCGCCATGAACAAAGAACGACATTGCAAAGGGAAGTTGCACGGACGAGGCAGAGCCAAGCCGGACCGAAGCGGTGGCAACGCAACCCCAAAGAATTTACGCTACATAAAAACCGGAGCACGCGCTTTCGTTTTTCCCTGTCTTTTGCTCCTTGACCAGCCTCTCCCTCCATGTCTTCGGTGCCCCCCGCACGCGCCTCGCCGCCAGACATGGCGACCTCCAGCCCTCCCATCACCACCAAGGTCGACGCCGACCCGCTCCAGTTCGTCGAAGATCCTGACCACACCCCCGCCGACGCCAACATCCCCGACAACTATGTCTCCTACACGCTCAAGCACCAAAAGCCCTTGCCTCCGGTGACGTGGGACAACCTCTTGGGGAATCTCAACTGGCTCCACGTCGGCATCCTTGGGCTCACCCCGTTGTTGGGGTTCGCCGGCGCGTACTACACGCCCCTCCGCTGGCCAACGGCTGTCTGGGCCGTTGTCTACTATTACATGACTGGCCTCGGTGCGCGTTCCTTTTCCTTCTTCGTCGGCGTCGTTGACGCGGCTCAGGTATCACGGCGGGCTATCACCGTCTTTGGGCACATCGCTCGTATAACGCGTCTAGACCCCTTCAATATGCTCTTGCCCTCTTTGGTGCGGGTGCCGTCGAGGGTTCTATTAGATGGTGGGCTCGCGGCCACCGCGCTCACCACCGGTACACGGACACGGACCTCGACCCTTACAATGCCCACAAAGGATTGCTGTGGTCGCACATTGGTTGGATGATCCTGAAGCCCCGCCGCAAGCCTGGTGTGGCGGATGTGAGCGACCTGTCCAAGAACGACGTTGTCAAGTGGCAACACCGTCACTACCTCAAGTTGGTTTTCATCATGGGAGTTATCTTCCCGACTCTGGTTGCTGGTCTTTGTTGGGGAGATTGGATGGGCGGTTATGTATATGCCGGTTTGTTGAGATTGGTTTTTGTCCATCACGTGAGTGTGGAGAACGTGCGCAGCATGCGTTGGCTCATGTCTGGCAGTCTACTTTTTGCGTCAACTCTCTTGCTCATTGGTTGGGCGAGACACCTTTTGATGACAAGCACACTCCTCGTGATCATGTAATTACAGCGTTGGTCACCATTGGAGAGGGCTACCACAACTTCCACCATCAATTCCCTATGGACTACCGAAACGCCATCAGGTGGTACCAGTATGACCCCACTAAGTGGTTTATCTGGGTCTGCCAAACGGTCGGACTTGCGTCGCATCTCAAGGTACAGTTGGTCCTGGTCGTATTGTTGGCGCGTAAATGACCTATGCCGTAGACGTTCCCCGATAATGAAGTTCGCAAGGGCCAACTCACCATGGAGCTCAAGCGTCTGCGTGAGACTCAGGAGAAGCTCTCTTGGCCATCGGATAATGGCCACCTTCCCATCATCAACTGGGAGAGCTGTGAGTAACTGGGACAGTGACGTGTCCTCTTTATTGACTCGGTGTATAGACCAAACGCAAGCCAAGACACGCCCCTTGATCTGCGTTGCAGGTTTCATTCATGACGTGTCCGACTTCCTTGATGAACATCCCGGAGGACGGCATTTGTTAACTAAAAACATTGGTCGAGACGCCACGACTGCCTTTTTCGGTGGCGTATATGACCACAGTAACGCTGCACACAACGTAAGTTTGTTGCGCCCATTGTAGTCGTTGATGGGGCTGAGAACCTTGATAGCTGCTTGCGATGAAGCGGGTAGGTGTCCTGCATGGGGGTGCGCCACACGGGCTCGAGGACAAGACCATACCACCAAGCCAACGCCTGCGCATTGCCCGGTACAATGAACTGAGCGCGAGCGGCTACAGCTCTGCTGCATTGTCGGATGGGGAGGGTCTTATGGGTTAATTTTACACATGGGAAGGGGAGAGTGTTGGAAGTCGTTCAAACAGATCCGACGGGTTCTTTAACATACCGCCGTTTGCTAGATACGTACACACTGCGATGCCTTGTCATGTCCATGAAGATAGATAGATGATGCCGTTGAACGTTTTCTGCGACCGGTGATTACAGACCCAACGTCTGCGACGTGTGTCAGGCAAAATCCCGGCCTCCGAAGTCTCGGAGTGGGCGGGGCTACCACGGCCCATCTGGATCTAGGTAGGGATGAAAAGAAGAGTCAGGGTCGAGAAATGTGTCGCGGGTGTTGTGGCCGTCTTTCAGAAGTGCCAGCCTCTCGAGAACGTCGTGGCGGTGGCAATGTTACTGGGGAGGTGGGGGGCGGCGAGAGGCGAACTGCGGCCCAGTCGCGATCACGGGCGTCCGAGGCGTTGCCACGTCGGTCGACGACGGGCGATCTCGTCATGCTGAGCCTGGCGACGGCAGCCTGATCTTATCTGGGTTACGCGAGAAGGTTGCGATGGGACGAACCGAGGCGTGGGGATAGGCACCAGCCTATACAAGGATCCGTCTGTCCGCACCGGCCCAGCACAGGCCAGCCAGCGCCTCTCCCTCTCCCCACCATGCCCCCGCGACGACACAAGAACGAGGACGACCCCCTCGCCCGCGCCATCGCGCCCCCGCCCAACGAGTCCCCCACCGACCGCGACTCCCGCATAGCCGCCGAGCAAGAGGCAAAGCGGGTCTCGGACGCCATCGATGACGAGCTCAACCGCCAGCGCATCGCAGAGAAGAAGAACCCCAAGCCCGTCAAGATCCTCCTCCTCGGTGCGTCTCTTCCTTGTTCCCGCGCCCACGCGTCCCAACCGTCTTCTCTCGCGCAGGCCAGAGCGAATCCGGTATGTCGGCACTGAGTGGTCTTGTTCGTCCGTGCTGAGCACCCCTCGTGCAGGAAAATCCACCACCCTCAAGAGTAGGTGACATGTCTTGTCGTGCCGACGTCACTGATCGCTGCCTAGATTTCCAGCTCATGCATTCTCCAAAGGTCAGCACAGCATCCCCGGCCATGACCCACCTCGACTTCCGTTCATGACAGGTTTTCCGTGCCGAGAAGGCGTCCTGGCGCGCCGTCATCCAGCTCAACGTCGTCCAGTCCGTCCACGCCATCCTCGACCTCATCTCAAAAGCGCACGCCGCCTCCAACACCGCCCCCTCGTCCTCATCCGCCTCGAGCGGACATGCCTCTCCGTCCTCGTCGACCCCGTCCTCCCCCACGGAACCAAAAGACTACCCCCCTCTCACGCCTGAACATCTCAAGCTCAAGATGCGACTCGCCCCACTCATCCAAGTGGAGGCCGCCCTGATTCGCAGACTCCTCCCTCCCGATCAAATCGAGGGTCTGTCCCGCTCCAGCATCGCTGGCGCCATGGTCCCCCAAGAGATCAGCGTCAACTCGAACACGGGCTGGAAGAACGCCTTCAACCGCCTGCTACGCAACAACGGGCGTGACAGCTGCGATAGCATAGACCTGATCAATTGGTCGGATCCAGACGACCCTGGGGTGATTTTACACGCCTGCTCGGAAGACATGATCAGGCTCTGGGCGGACCCTACCATTCGAAGACTAATGGAGATTGAAAAGATGCGACCAGAGGAGATGGCGGGGTTGTGCGTTGTCTTGTTGCTGTGACGTAACCCGCTCACTTATTTTGTTGACAGTTTCTTGGATGCCCTGGATCGAGTGACGTCGCCAAAATATGTACCTACTGACGGTACGTCGAGTCGTCGCATTTCATGTCGTTTGGCTTAGGCGTCACCAGACGATATCCTTCGAGCTCGGCTCAAGACGCTCGGCGTGTCTGAACACCGCTTCCAAGTCAAAATTGGTGCGCCAGCCCTCTCACGTCGAAACAGCCGACTTAGCGAGTTCAGGACACCTTGGGAATGCCATGAGCAGCGACTGGCGTGTATTCGATGTCGGCGGCCAGAGGTCACTTGTGAGTACCCCTTCGGCCTTTTTCGGATGTACTGCTGAATTCCCCCGACTAATCTGCACAGAGAGGTAAGATGCGTCCTTCTCTTGCGTTAGGGACGGGCGTCATTGTTTCATTAGCGGCCTGGGTCCCTTACTTTGACGACATGAATGCCATCATCTTTTTGGCCCCCATAAGCTGCTTCGACCAGGTCCTGCAAGAGGACCCGACGGTGAACCGACTGGTTAGTTCACTCCCAGTATCGGCCTCCCTGTAAACTGAACCTTTCAAGGCCGACTCCTTCCTTCTATGGAAGAACATCGTTTCGAATCCACTCTTGAAAAAGACAGATCTGGTCCTGTTCCTCAACAAATGCGACATCCTGCGCGCAAAGCTTGAATCAGGCATTCGCTTAGGTGATTATATCACCAGTTACGGCGACAGACCCAACGACTTTGAGAGCGCGAGCACATGTCAGTTCCCACTTTTGATGGCCGTCTGTTTCGCAGGGGTGATGTATGCTGTGGCGCAGACCTCAAGAAAAAGTTTGCCGGTTTGATGCGGGAGCACGCCGGTGATAGGCCGTTCTATTGTCACTTTACCTCTGTCACGGTGCGTCGACGCGTGTCTACTTTGTGGCGCAGCTTGATTTCGTACCGTCCTTTAGGATACTAGATCGACCGCATTGATATTACAGAATGGCAAGTACAGATCGTCTCGTGTTTGTTTGGATCCTGACCCCGTCTACGCTAGTACAAGACGTCATCGTAAGAGACAACCTCAAGAAGAGTGCCCTCGTCGGTTGATCGATCGACCGCCACTCTCGATTTCTCCGGTATGCATTCCTGTAGCTTCGGACCCATCTGCCACATTTGGAACCCTTATGGAACACCTACACGTCGCTGTACTCTATGTACGCACCCTCGTCTATTCTTTTTTGTCGCATATCCTACGCATGTCCTTCCCCTAGTGGTTTACTTATATCCTCGGTTTTACCCGTGCTTGTTGTCGTCGGCTCCTCGAGACTAGGTGCAGATTATTTATTTTGGGGGACGGTCTTCGATCATGTATTCACATCGAATGCACACTGGGATTTCTAGGCTGAGCTTGCCGTGCTGGGGGCCGAGAGCTTGTGAGGCTGACCACGGCGAGGGGCGACCGTGATGCACCCGGCACAGCTGCCAGGGAAATGAAGCACTTGGCGCACGGTGCCACGGTGGAGCCGTGTCGGCCCCTGGAATACGAGAACAGGGCCACTGTTGGAGGAATGAGGGTGCTGATGTGTGATGCATTGATGCTCCTGAGCGGGTGATCGGTTGGTACGACTCCGTCAGAGGCACGGCCTGCGATGCACTTTGCACTCGAGACTGCCACACGATTGCCTTGATGCACCGTGGGTGAAGTGGCGACGAATTTATATCGCAAAAGCGCCCGGCACCGAACCCGGGACGTGTACGTCCGAGGCGAAAGGAGTCTATAAACGTGAGACAGTATATCTCCCTATCATACACAGGTCGAAAGGCTAAAATGGAATGTGCATGCGTAGGTTCCAGTACAACAGTTAATGTGATCGTGGGGATAGTACAGTGTGTGTGCGTTCTGGTCATTTTTGGTTTAGGCACGCCCGCGGGGGCTATGGTCGGATGCGTTGGAGATAACGTCCCAGCTGCTGGCACTATCGCCGGCGCTGCTCTGTGCGTCGCTCCACGAGTCGGCGGTGGAGGAGACGCTGCTGCCCCGAGACCGTGCGTACAGGCTCGACGGGCCGGGGCCGGGATGGGCGTACCCTTCGTGGGGCATGACGAACGGGTCTTCCCGGAGCAGCCAATTGCGCTCGTCCTCGTCCTCGTCGAACCAGGAGCTGTGTGCAAACGACGGCACTGGGGAGGGCGAGGGCGAAAAGGGGGGTGGCGTGCCCGAAAAGGACGCCGTAGATCCAGGCGTCGAGGGCGTCGGGATCGTGACGGGGGACGCAAAGGACTCCGAGGGCATGATGGAGGGTATCGACGGGAGGGCGAGCATGGGGGCGTGCGGCGACGGGTCGAGCGA
>JBBPUA010000983.1:0-10584 GCA_038094355.1 Afroboletus lepidellus | reverse complement strand
GCATGGGCAGGATCACCACAGGGGCAGCCAAGCTTTGCAGAGACGGGATCACGAGTAACCTGCGTCGATTGACCTGAAAGTGATTTAGGACATATGGGTTAGGAAAGATCACAAGCTACCTTGATATCGAACAGTTCGGACAGCGGCATGGTAATCAGAGGTATGCTTTGCGAGCTTTTTCTTTTGGACAGAGAAATGACAGCCGGTGAAGGTGCACCTGGCGGGGATGTCGAGTCAACAAAGGGAAGCCGGTCAAAGGTTAAAGGCGTACCTTGTGGTTGCAACCATAGCACCAACAGCGAACAGAATCGTGTGATGAGCGAGGGGTGCTAGAGGGAGGGGTGTTGAAAAGCCAAAGGGGATGCATCGTTGGCGTGAAACACCACGAGACAAAAAAGATTGCAAAGGTGAGGTGACTGTATGCGCTAGATAAAGAGCTGTTCTCACACGCTTCAGGTAAGAGAAGGTCGGAAGCAAACCCTGGTGTGGAGAGGTCTAGATGTAAAAGACACGCCGAAGAAAAGGGATACGTTGGAACAGGGAGAAGCGTGTCGTAGGCGTGAAACACCACGAGACGACATAAAAAGAAAGCGAGTTGGGAGGTGTATGCACGGGACAAAATGCCATATATGCGCACCTTTCAAATAGGGGAGGGACTGAGGCCAACTTGGTGAACCAGATTGGACAAGAAAACGCGCCGAAGAAAGAGGGGGATAGCTGTAGATGATCGTGGGAGGTTGTCGTGATGGCTGACACGTGACCAATAAATGTAGGTTGCAGTAGCTTCTCACGAGCGAAACAAAAGCTAGATGGGAGCGATTTGGTGACAAAGCAGAAGAGATACAAATACAAGGGATGGTTGATATGTATACGAACTGGCGATAAAGGAAGCACCCCAGTAACCGTAGCGGGGAGGCGACTATCCGGTTGCATTTTTTTCCAACACTGCAGGCTACAACTTATCCTGGTAACTGCTCCGAGTTTTGAGAGGAGTCGCAAAGGAAGATGTCGACGCTGCCCAGATAGCCGTGCGAGCTGGCAAGGCTAGGCAGCGTGTCGCTTTGGAAAGCCCAGCAGACTCGAGCGACTTTGAGCTGCCCGAGGCAGGGGACGCTCGTCGCTAACGTCGTCGATGCCGCTGGCGCGCTATGGATAAGATTCTTGGACACCTCTGGGAACCTTTGAGATGATGAGCATGCAATAAACTGCATATTCGATTCTAGGTAAACGGTGCGAGCTACGGCTGGATACCAGGAGGCATGGGTAGTGAAGCCGACGAGCGTCTAGGGGTTGAGTGACGTGGGGACCAGGTTAGAACAACGCGGTGGAAGCGATCCTGGGCAATCACCGAGCTTCAGAAGGTGACATGGTGCGCTGCGTCTCAATCAGACGCAATAGAAGCGTTGGGAGTCTGGGAATACTCACTCCAAGAGCTTTAGAGATGAAACGTAGCTGTTGGTGAGGCTATGAGCGGGTATGATAGCGGTTGGGGACGAGGGATGCGACGTTGGGAAGAGAGCTGTGGGACACAGCGGGTCGATTCGAGAGAGTTGAGACAAAGAACGACTTCGAATAAACGACGGGAATGGCGGGGTTAGTCAATCAGTCGGCCACAGTAAGTTGATCAGCTTCGCGTGGTCGCAGCAAACCATGGCGAACTCACCCGGGTTACTTTGTTGACAAGGAAGCCGCCTTACTCATCGTGCGGCAAGTCAGATCGATGTGTACCGTAATGACGATACGCGGTTGAGGGAAAAAGGCCGGCGGTAACGCTGTCAGCGTGAAACGCTGCAGGGTGTCGATACAGATGAAAAAGGAGGGGGTATCCAGATATCGCGTGGCCCCGCCTAAGGTCGCGCATGCATGGCCAGCAACGTGGTCATCTGTACGGTGCATCTCAACGTCTCGAGGGGAGGTTGCGACGGCGTCGTCAGAGATGGAGTACAGGATGGGACCGCAGCTGTGAGTGAATTTTTATGAAAACAGACCCCGTGAACGCTTTACGGGTGACGCATGGTTTGCGAGTCGGAAGATGTAAAGCGGGAGGGGGGTCTTGTCAGGTAGTCCGTGTTGGCATAACTTTGGTGGACAGACCTGGCGTAGATGGCGCGCCCTAGAGGCAGGTGAAGACGCCGAGTGTGGGACGACCGGGTAGAAGGTGAGCAGTTGTGTGCGAACCACGAGCTGCATGGCCGGAGACGACGGGGCTGATCGCACCCGAAACGAGGCGGTAGGCGATGGCGAGTGGATGGCGAGCGGGTGATGACGACGACGTTGCCAGGCAACAAGCAGGCTCAATTAACCTAGACAGAAGGGGCGGCGGTGGGGTATGTCTGGGTTGGGCACAACAGGTACAATGAGTCTAACGGACGTACTCGCCGACACTCCTCGCCAGGGCAAAGGCAAACGAGCAGTGGCTCTCGAATGGACGCGCTAAAGGGCAGCGGCGAGTACCGGGGCTTGAGAAAACATAACGGCGGCAATGGTCAGAGGTTTGTACTGGAACGGGCACAATAGAAGCAACTACATAGCTTAAGCACTTAAGATGGTCATTAATTAAAGAGTCAGTCAGATCTATGGTTGAGCTCGACAAGCGAAGTGACTTACCAGCTACCACACCACCCAGATGTGCTACGGAACTCGACGACCGTAGGTCGATAAAATAAACTGCGAATCCACACCCACACGTGCCGCGGTTCGGCTCGACGAGGGAGCAGAATTCGCGCTGTGCAAACGCTCAATAGGTAGTCGGAATCCACACCCACACGTGCCGCGGTTCGGCTCGATGAAGGTAATAGATCAACAGCGGTAACAAGCGTGAGGGAACAGAATTGGCGTCGTGCAAATGTTCAACAGGTAGTCACGTGACTTGTATTAGCGCAGGGTTGCTGACCGACAACGGTGTTGATTTGCATGCTGACTGACTAACTAGCAAGTAAGCCGGTTTGACCGACTAGGAAGACATTAGCTGGGGTGCCTGAAATCATACTGGCGAACGATAGCAAGCATGAAAGCCTCGGGAATGACATGCGACTAATACAAGGCTACAGCAACGGAAAAGGGTAACCTCTCCATCCGAGTCATGATGTTGCCGAAGCAGCGTTACAACATTATTTTTTCTCTGTAAAGAACCACATCTTCAACGTCTGGCAAAGGGACACTGAAATGAGAGTGAGTCCAAGGTCAGTGCATAGAGGCGGAAGCATACCTGGGGAGCTCGCCAGCCCAGCGAAGTAGGTGATATGCAACGACTAAGAGATGAATGTTGTTTAATGTTGGCCTAACCTGGCCAACGCTGCTACCCAACCATTCTGCGTATGTACCGCGATCTCCAAAATCGACGAAATGAATGTGGTTTTTGCGGAGCACCGTGAAGACGCGGATGCGGATAGGAAGATGGTCCCAGATGAGATACGCCAACGCAAAGGCTTCCTGTCCGTAGATGCAACGTTGGTGATACGTATGGTCGTTCGACGGCTCAGCGCAGATATTGCAAACGAACCAACTATCCCCACCAGAGTGACTAGAACGCAAGGATGCAGAGATCCGAGATGAGAACTGGCTGTAGGCGGTAGAGTCGCTGATCAAGCGCCAGGGACAGTGCTTAAAGTCAGTCCTGTGATAATCGTGCTCCTCCCAGTAGCCTCCTCGTGGGTGCGTAAGAACGATCTGGATGGGACGTTGGAAGCGGAGGAAGTAGCAGACAATACAATGGATCTTCATACGGGCCATGCAGGCCCCGACCAAACTAGGGAGCTGAGGAAAGGTGGTGGGAATTCCGAGGATGCTGGGGAGCGGTGGATATGTAGGAGGAGCAGGGTCCTGGATGGGCTCAGGCCTCTGAGAAATAGGAGGGGATTTCTCCCCGTCTTCGATTGCAAGGGGTACGATGGGTTGGGACATGGGTGGCGGGAGGCAATGAGAGGGGACGAATGCTGAACCAGCTTCTTATAGCCAGAAAAAAACTGGCTCACGTGCATGAAAGCACATAGCAAGCATAGAGCCATTTATGTATATGCTATCCATGGGCGGACAGGAAGTGGAGACAGGGTTTACATATTGAGTAGATTACGATAGTGCTACAGGTTAGCGCGATGAGTATGAAGGCGACAGTAAAAAGGATAATATGGTTGAGAAAAAAGAGGTGTGGATTGCGCTGTCGGTGTGAAACACTGCAGGGCATTGATGTCGACAGAAAAGAAAGAGAGCGGGCTTCATACAGCTTACATAAGAGAGACCAGATGACTGACTAACTCACCGTGTAGCTGATTGACTAAAGTCATATGATGACTGATTTGACTAGGCAACTTAGCAAATTATGGATCAATTTAGCAGCTTACCGAGTTGATGTACAACACCCAGCTTGTTCGCGTTCTAGAACAGTTTATCCAGAGTCGGAAGGAGGTCTGTGGGATTGTTAGTTATGTCGTCGCGAACTATTTGGGCATACTGACCATTTATGCCAGCCACCCCGTCAATTCCTCCCACCCCACGCTTCATTTCACTCCCTCAATCTATATTAAGAAGTTGCGCTCGTCGACACTGTTCTAAGAGAATGTCAAGAGTAAATTGATAGCATCAATGACAAGTCGCTGCGATTGCATTGGTACCATTTAGAGTGCAGACGAAGAGGGTGATTGAATGACGACGACAACGAGCGACTAACGCCATTTGAAGGGCCAGGTGGAGTGGAATGGGGCAATGAGTGTTTGCAAGATGGTCAGTGGCAGCAACACGAGGAAAAGACCATGAGAATAGCATAAAATAGACGGGTGGAGTGAAGACGGTACAGTGAAAGAGGGACATACAGACAGAATCAAGAAAAGCGTTTGTATTCAATGTGACATGGTGAAGGTGACAAAGAGGGGATGGTGTAGCTAAGAGGTGCTTGAAGAGATGCAGCAGTGGCAGTGGCGATGAACGAGTAGCATGACTCTAATAGATGTGGTAGAAGAGCAATCAGATGATAGAATCCACATCCATACGTGTCACAGCTCGGCTTGATGAGGGTAGGTGGATAAATGGTGAGCTTGGGGGAACAGAGTTGGCCGTCCGTCCAGGTTGCAAGCGTTCGACAAGAAAACCCTAAGCATGTACAAGCATATGAGTGCTGACCGACTAGACATTGATATGACGAGGTTAATTCTGATGCTGACTGACTAACTGGAGCAAGTAACGAACCCAAAGGCTAACAACCCTAACACTAACGACCGGGGGGAAACCCCCCGGACCCCCCAGCTGATAATCCTGGTGACCCAAAGGCTAACAACCCTAACATTAACAACCGGGGGGAAACCCCCCGGACCCCCCAGCTGATAATCCTGGTGACCCAAAGGCTAACAACCCTAACCCTAACTAACCGGGGGGAAACCCCCCGGACCCCCCAGTTGATAATCCTGGTGACCCAAAGGCTAACAACCCTAACATTAACGACCGGGGGGAAACCCCCCGGACCCCCCAGTTGATAACCCTGGTGACCCTAAGGCTAACAAACCTAACCATTAACGTCTGCGAGACAGCATGTTCTAGAACCTTCCTAAGATGTAGAGGAGGTGTCCATTGACGAAGAGACACGTACAATGAATAATGTTAGATCATCTATAAGGGAGAGAGGAACGTACTGAACGACGATGAATGGTGCAAATGGCGAAATAAGTTTTGCAGATTGCTTCAAATAGCATCAGAAACGACCTAGGATAATGAAAGGGAAGTTACAGTGGATGGCATTCAGCAGATGCAAAAGTCAAATAATGCAAAGGAGGAAAGGACAACGTAGCTCAACAGCAAATCCACCAAACGACAAGCGGTTTCTTGCAGATCCTTTCCAGAGGCCTATGGATGGATTCTAGATAGTGGAAACGCTGCGCTTTGCAGTGGACGAAATTCTACAAGCGTCGAGGCTGACCTTCTCAGGGTGGTGGAAAGGATCTGGTTGCAGATCATGAACCAGGTGACAGATTGAGTTCGTTCTTGTTGCAGATCATGCATAGGGACCGTGAAACGGTCCCCAGGCATGTTTGTTCACTGGGGAGATGATTGAGTGTGCGTGTATGGCATATAGGCCAATTAAAGGAGGAAAGGAGAGAAGGACGCACTAAACATCAACGAACGATGCAGATAATGAGCTTGATGTTGCAGATTGCTTCCAACAGCATCGGAAACGTTGTGGGATAGTCGGTGGAAGAGGTGGTGGAGTGGTTAACACTCGGCAGAACAAAAAGGTCAGATGATGCATAGGAGGAGGAAAGGACGACGTAGCTCAACAGCAAATCCACCAAACGACAAGCGGTTTCTTGCAGATCCTTTCCAGAGGCCTATGGATGGATTCTAGATAGTAGAAACGCTGCGCTTTGCAGTGGATGAAATTCTACAAGCGTCGAGGCTGACCTTCTCAGGGTGGTGGCAAGGATCTGGTTGCAGATCGTGAACCAGGTGACGGATTGAGTTCGTTCTTGTTGCAGATCATGCATAGGGACCGTGAAACGGTCCCCAGGCAGTTCCGGTCATTGTCGTGGTCGTGTGGTGTCGCCGACGGTCGACGAAAACCAGGGAGGTGGCCCTTGGACAGAATTGTGGCGTGGGAAATAGGCGGCTAGTAGTTACTCGCCGCTTCCTCATATAGATAGTGCCGTGGTGAACGAAAAAATATGCAAGGTACGTCTGCGCTTCTTCAATCTTCATTACAAACGAGGATAGCTTAGCGGCGATTGGATATAGCACACTGATAGCAAATATGACCAAGCGTGAAATGCAATGGCAAGGGGTGCGGACAATGAGTCGCCCATGGCCGAGGTTGTGTTGTGTTTTGACATAAGTCGTCGCGATGCCAAGGAGACCATTCAGAATATAAAAATGGCGATCGCCCAAGCCGTGGATGGTGTGTCTCAGATGATCGCACTCGGAACCCCTTGCTCCTCCACCCCACGTAAGCGTAATGGCATAATACATCGCAGAGACCAGATCATCGAGGTTGCCAAGCCACATCCATATAGCAGCTAGGATTCCGTCAGTCTCCTCCATAATAAGACCAAAAAAAGAGGCTGATATTACCATGATGAACGATCAAAGCATCACCCACTTTACTGAAAAATAGACCTTCTTTCGCAATGGCCTCAAAGAGCCGCTCTGAAAAGACAGCGAGACCACTCGTATCCTGGGAAACAAAGGATGTTCCTTGGGTGTCATCCCTTGGGCGATCGATAAACCACATTTTTGGGTTGGTAGGGTCCGTTCTGGAGTCAATGTAGGAAAATACATCAGTAAAGTCGACACCGAGGCATAGCTTCTTGATGAGGTCCTCCATCTCGACTTGGACTCCGGCAACAGATTGGCTTAACCGATCCACACTCAGGGGGACACCATCGATGGAAAGTACTTTTAATGTAGAGTCCCATATAAAGTGGGGCAGTCCAGGCTCGGCATATGCCAAAGTGGTAAATAGGGCATGCTTTTGGCGCAGAAAGGTGAACATGGAAGGGCGGCCATCTGTGATCAACGCTTTCGCATGCTGTTCATATGCTCTATCATTTGAATTCTCAGCAGGTTATCCAGCTGTGCTGAATGGATCACACCTGTATGTATCGCCGCCATATTCAGGTGCCTTGAGAAGGATTTCATGCACTGCAGACGCTCTCAAACACCACTGCATGGCAGAGATATTTGGAGGAACAGCGGAGATACGACTGGTGTTACCCACGTTGTCCCGAAGGTGATAGACTGCAAGGAACAGGGTAAAGAGATCCTGGTGATCGCTTTGAATAGCCGCCGTACTGATGTATGACAGCAAGGAAAGGATGATGGGATGTATGCAGTTTGCTATGTTTTCTGTGTCACCAGAAGCGACAGCAGCTTGCAGACGAGAAAGCAAATCCTCATGGATCCTGTGAAAGGGAACTGCAAAGAATGGAACAGGACTGGTATGATGGCGCAAAAGGAACACAAGGAAAAGGGCCATGAATTGAGAATATCGTGTTAACGTTGCCGTTTCCTGAAGAGCCTTGAATGGCTGCGAAGTGAGATCGCCGGCAGACAAGATATGGCGCGCTGTTAGAATTGGGAGAGACGGTATACGGGGCGATATGGAGGCATAGTATTGTTTGACAGCTTCAACTATGAGGAACAAAGGGTCTGTGGGGTCTGGAACGGATACAGTTTGGCGAAGATTCTGAATGTTGACGTTGCGAAAAAGATGATCCCAACCAACTTGGGCAAAAATTGAACCTTTGATGCGTGCATCAATCGATTGCTGAAAGACCTCTGGTAATGTATGAAGCTGAACAGACGCCAAGTGCTGGCGGACTTCATCGACCAGAACAGCATGAGAGGAGGATGTCAAGTGAGAAACTTCCACCATCTTGCGATCTGATCTGCGTTTGGATAGAAAATGTGCCAGTACAGGAATGAATTTACGGGCATTTCGAGGAACATCCGAGTGGTCCTGTCTACAGTGGGAGTTGAACTGGGTTTTATTTGAAAAAACATAGGGCGAAGTACACTGTTCAATAGTGCACTTGATAGCATCGACGATGGCAAGACCATGGATAGGGGAAGTAGGGCCCGGAACAATGTTTCGCAAGCAGTGGGCATTGGCAGCGACAAGGAGAGCCTCAAGTTCTTGTTTAGAAGGGTAAGAGAATGTCGAATTGCGGGTGATTTTGTGAAAGGTAAGCAGATGGTGATGGGCAGAGGTATATGCAACAGGTAACTGACAATGGAGGCAGATGGTCAGGTTATAGTTTGGATCCACTCTCAGGCCAAAGGACGAGAGATGTAGAGAGACCGTCGGATCTGGAGGGGTTGTGGGGTCGATGGTGGCAGTGGAAACCGTTCCATATTCAGGAAACATGCCCTCATCCTCGTCCTTGTTCTCTTGCATGTCTGGCTCCTCGTCTGGCTCCTCGTCTGGCTCCTCGTTTGGCTCCTCCTCATTTTGGTCTCCTGCACCGCCATTTTCAGATGGGCATTTATCTATATCCATGTGGCTATCCAAAGGAGGGCAATCTCCGCTGCAGACCCCATTCGTGTTCAATAGAGACTGGTTCATAGGAAAGGAGGGATTTTCTACCAGCTCTTGTTCAGCATCAGTCCAATGACCAGGAATCTCAACGCCTTGCATGCCTAAATCGTCCTCGTCCATTGGTGCGTAGCCCTCAGCCAGAGTAGTATCAGTATCAGTAGCAATGGCATTGGAACCATCAGGGTTATGAGTGATGGTATCGTATTGAATGGAAGATGTGGACGGGGTGGAAGAGGAAGTGACCAAGGGGTCAGGGAATAGGTCTGGAGCATCTGAATGGTTTTTCTTCCTGCATAGCTGATATATGGAGTTGTAATCATAGCGGGAATGAGAGGGGTTGCCGCATGGGCAGCGGATCTTTCCAACTACTCCATCACGTGTGATAGTCGCTTGCCGCCCTATAACACAATGGAATAAGAAAGAGCGAGATAGGAGCACATATATATGCTACCTTCGTAATCGATTGTGCGACTCAAGGTATGGAACCGTGAACGGTGAGCTTTCAATGTTCCCTTTGCAGAAATATTGGGATAACGGCAGCCAGGTACCTGGCAGATCAGGCTGTATCACAAATCAATGTTTGCACTGGTCAGGGTTAGCCATAGATTATAAAACATACGCTATGGGCATTGTAGTAGAGGTTGCTGATGTTGCGGTAGGGATGGATGACCGAAAAACAATGGTATGTGCTGAATTAACTGAGCCAGATTATAGATAAAGATGGTGGGAATGGGATGTACAGTTTTTTTTTTCTGAGCAAGCGTTTTTTTTTTTTTGAATTGTGGAGGCAAAGTACGGGGGAGAATGGCAAAGAGTTGACAGAGGCAAAGGTGTCGGTCAACAGATACATCGCACGTGACACAAACATCCAGCAGATGGCCAAGGAGTGGATGAATTTGTATAGCAACAACCGTGCCAGTCATACCGGTGCAATCTATTGTATCAAGCTGCTGGATCAGTCCAGCATCAGTCAGATATTTTCTGAAAGGGGAATGGTGATACCAGTGCGGGCTTTAGTGTTCCAGTTGCTATTATCTCAATAAGCCTGTAGGATGGAATTGGATATCATGAAAAAAGTTAGATCTACCCGCAATAATATCTTCCAGAGAGATCATATAGAGAAAAGGCTCTAGTCGCTTTGAAGTATATGCAATAAGGTCAAAGAAAGAGATAGCAAAGTAGAACAATTCGAACTAATTCATCCAAAGCTATTAAATCAGTCCGCATCAGTCAGCATCAGTCCAAATGATGCTTACCTTTCAGGAAAAAAACAAGCGAAAAGCAACAACCAGCAGGTCAAAGGTAGCCCAACCGATTGTCAAAACTCCCCAGTAGTGATGTCTCTCATGTCCTTGTTGTTCCCGTCGTTGGTTGTTATCATTGTCATTGTCCCCATCGTTGTCCTCATCTCTGCCATTGCTGCCACTGTCATCTCTGTGGTACCGTCACAGGCCACCATACCGTCGTTGTCTTTGTCATCCATTTTGTTGTCCTCATCCTCGTCCTTGTCGTTCCCATCATTGACCCCATTCCGGTGAATGTCAGTCAGTCAGTCAGTCAGTCAGTCA
>JBBPUA010000982.1:0-10588 GCA_038094355.1 Afroboletus lepidellus | reverse complement strand
GACCGGATGGAGACGATGCCCAGGGTGGCCAGGGACGCCAGGAAAGCGATGGGGACAAGCGCGGCGATGGAATGCATGCGCAATATCGAGAAACTGGGCGAGGATGTGATCTGAGCGAGTTGGAGTTGAGAAAGGTCGAGGAAGGCGATTCGGGCCGCAGGATTGATGAAGATGGCGCCGAATACGATGGTAGACAAGGTGGGATGGTCGACGCAACGAGCAACACACGCCACGACCCGGAACGGGTCGAGACGGATTCGCTGGCTGCAATCCAGTCGAGTCAACATGGGAAGCGAAAATGCGTGCGGACGGACGTACCTGAGCTGTCCACACCACCTAGCCATCACTCCAGACCACATACCGACTATCCGAACCCACCACGACGCCGAGGACGAGAGAAACAAGACCTACAGGGTCAATCCGAGTGGAAAGTTTGCGTCGAGGCGATGTCAAGCCAATCGGACGCACTGTACACGACGTACACAGACCACGGAAGATGTTAGAAAGATTCCAGGCACAATACGTGGCGACGGCAACTCTGCGAGACCATCGGCACACAGGCGTGACTTAGTAACACTCGAGCACGCACCCACGGACTACACAGACACGGACAAACTCTGCGATAATGTTGCTACATGAAGACTCTTTCATTGAGTATTTTTTTTATTCTTAACTTATTTTTGCTGGGATTGCAAACACTCAGCCATTGTTAGCCCTTCATGTTTGAGGGGGAGTGTTGGACTTTAGGATAGCTACGCATTTGGTAGCTTATGTAAGCAGTACTTACATCGGACTTGTAGTCTACCTTTCTTCTTCAGTGACTACTGAGTATTCCTACAGGTACTGTACTGATCCTTAATATACAGTGACTACTGAGTATTCCTACAGCACACTCCTCTTCAGTCAAGAATTTTATCTCATCTACCCACCCGCTCATATTGTCATCAACAAGGTGACCTTCTGCACCTGCGCCGGTCTCGAATTTTGTCTGATATGCCTCAAGCTGTGTTTGGACTTCTTCAAGATTGAGGGTTTCGTTGAGTGTCTTTGACTCATCCTTCAAGCTCTCCCAACCACTTCCTGCACCTTTATTTTTTGGTAAGTCGAATATGCGAATCCGAGTCTTTGCTACTAAATTGATAATGTGTAAGAAGCACCGAGTACGTGCTGTATCACCTCCAAAGTGAGCAAGTCGATTGGCTAATTTGTAGGTCATCGTATCATTCACCGAAGCATTATCGGCCATGATACTCAATATCTACAGGCCATGTTAGGTGCATAGTATTCATTCTGCACAGCACTTACCTTGTCTGAGATACCAAACTCTGTCAGGACATTTGCAAATGCTTCGGTTAGGTTTACGCCACTGTGTGACTGAGGTTGGCATTGATGCCATCAATATGTGGTGAGCATTCTCACATGTCGTAATGCACCATAGCAACCTTGATGACGTCCAGCACCATCGCCAGTGGCTTACCCTCATATACCAGGTGGACGGTGATGGCTACAAAAGCCTTATGGTTTGGAGACATCCAAGCATCTGTTGCAAAGCTAAGTTCCCCGTCATATTCCTGGTATGTACACATGAGCATTCATCCAGTAGACATGACATGGTGACTCACCCATAGCATCTTAGCGATCCACTTTCGCATATTTGCGAAAACAAGTCGAGTGTCCCACAATACAGTTGTTGGATGGGGTAAGTAATACTCTGGCCATCCAGTCTTCATATGTAAGTGATTGGAAATCACGGTCACTGACTATTTCAAATGGACATAGGCTCTCCGACATCCAATGCATGATCTCGGCCCTGGAAGCTGGCATTAGCAATCACGCCGAGCGATATGCTAATTTGGTACTGTACTTTGTCTCCGAGCGGGTATGTTGTCTATGCGAGTATGTCACCAAGCCCTTTCCTTTTCACTTGAAGGCAACTGATATGGAACCTTGTGCAGTTTGATCATCGATTGCCTTGCATGCCGTTTCAAGATCTCGGGCATCACTAACATCCTGCAAGGTGCTCTCGCCCCAACACGCACACACATGCTTTCGCATATTACCTGTCAACACCTTATCACTTGTATCCAGGTACCACTGAACTTTATGCTTGCACCCCTTCGCAAGACACTTGAAAACATGACACCGCCGGCCACTGATATAGTTGATATCTGGAATGGGGCTAAAAAATGCATATATAGGTGATATCCAATCCTTCATCATGTTTTCTGTGTTTTATCAGTCGAAAGCTAACCAAAAATGTGTAGGCCCTTACCAAGCTCTGCATCTGAACTTTCTTCGACAATGCTGTCTACCTCTATATTTGAGGTTTTCCTTACCTGTTTGATGCTGCTGTTGCCTTCCTTGACTACTGGCCTTGCTCGAACATCTTGTTTAGCTCCAGGTTCAGCTCCAGGTTCTGCTCAATCATGTTTCTTGCCAGCCATGGGGCTTGCACTCTCACTTTGTTGTGCTAACTCTGTACTGGATGGATTATGGTGTCCACTGTTCATGGAACCCCTTGCTGTAGACACGACATGGTGAGCTTTTTGTTTTTCTATGTTACAAGAGGAGTTCTTATTGGTTATGACAGCTGCTCGAGATTCAGGGGTCTTGGTTTGACAGCTTGTTGTCATCAGGGCCTGTGCCTTCTCAGTGGGGCATGAGACATGTTTCAAAACCATGATGGAGAGGTGGTGATCATGAGAGAGGATTGCAGATTTTGTATGCCAAAATAGTCATTTAGTACTGTATAGTTATTGCATAGATCTGAGCTTATGAAATATGCAAGATAGGCTGTAGTCGAGCTTACAAAATAGGTAAGTAGTAATGATGGATTGTAGTATGGGTAGAGACCCAAGGGTTATGGGTTCACAGGTTACGAGAATGCAACCCATATCCATACCCACACATATTCATACCCATGACCCATCATGGGTTACCCATACCCATGCATATCTCTACTCGTAGACTCCATGTAGTATCCTATCGCTTGAAAGTACAGCTCTGCTGCCATACACCTGGCTTCATTCTTGAATTCAGCAATCACGTAAGGGTGCTGGTTGATGCTAAGGCTCGCATCCATAGGAAATGAGAGTTTGCTCTCAACCTTGAATGGAATACCATGTGTCTGAAACATAGAGCAAACATTGGTAACATGATCCACTTCACTGTCGTACAGGTCCGACATAGCTTTTGTGAGATGGATGACAAACGAATGATCCCTCAATGATGGTACAATGGTCTCGCAGTCTTTGAGAAAACAGCCAAAAACAGGATGGAGTAGGGTCAGACGGATGGTGTCCTCTAATAAATTAGGATGACCACATGGTATAGCTCTGGGTGGAGTATGCTGCTTATTTCAGAATAAACTTGGGGTACCAGATTTAGAGGGTTTCTCAGTTTTGACAGCTGCCAAAAACTCCCTGTGAGCCTTTACAATAGGGGCAACTGGGTGTTCAGCCTGGATGCGCTGTAGAAGGTTCAATGGTGGAGGTCTCGGAGGATCTTTCAGATGCGTGAGAACGTGTTAACATCACTTTGGTGAAGGCTTACTTCCTCTGGATGCCACCTGAACAACAACTGAGAGGTCTTCTGAAAGAGTCATGTCCATGAAGATCGACAATAGTGTCTCAGCTGATGACAGAAGAACACCTGCTGTTATGTCATCCACAGCCTCGCGGATCTCGTTTTCAGCTCCTTTGACCTTAAACAGATCAAAGTAAGGACTAGGAAAATCATAAGTCTCCCTGATTTTCGCTTTGAGGTTGTAGACCTTCACAGTGATTGGAATTTGAATGATGAAAAAATTGGGCACTCCCTGGACCCAACACTGAATGGCGACATGACCTACAATAATAAGTTGAAGAATTTGAGCTATGAAGGATACATACCAACAACTATGAAATGAAGTGAGGCTTTAGGATCTTGTAACATAGACTCTGACATGTGCTTTCTTCCATGCTTGAGGAGCCATAACTTCCTGAGTGTGTGGGAATACAAATAGTCCTCCGCTGCCTGTTTGATTATGTCAGGTATTATGTAAAGCAAAAGGTTGGCCTCGTCAATCGCCCCGCTATGGCATACAACTTCTCTTAAGTTTGAGATTAATTCTCCTACAAAAGTAGGGAGAAGTTGAATCCGGGAAACTGCCTCGCCATGCTTCCAGAAACTCAAGGTAACTAGGACAGGAATCAGTACGGTGAGGACATGATGAAACGAGTACACACTAGATTGAGCAATGACAATTGTCTTCCCCCCCTCAATGTTTACCGATAGGCCCATGTCAAGGGGCATTTCCTCATGTAAGTTCACATGTGGGACCTGGAATGTGTCGACATAGTACAGGCATTTCTTCCTTATGACTTGGATCCTGTGATCATAGAGGTTGGAAATGGCACACCAGGGCAACAGTTTCGTGAAGAGTTGATGAGTAAGCATGCAGTATCCAGATATATAGCCTCAAGCATCCAGTAAGCACGCAGTATCCAGATATATAGCCTCAAGCATCTTTATGAGGCCTGTTGCTTATAATTCAGAGATCTTCGGTGTAGCTAGCCAGATATGGCTGAAGGAAAGGATTCCTTTGGATGGTAGAGAGGAACCATGATTCGGCTCTTAGATCGCTTGTGTGAAGGGCAGTTCCTCAAGGGCCCTCGATCAGGAACTAGTCGAAATCACTCAGGGTATATGCATAAAACAAAGATGATGGAGACTAACATGACAGAGCATGGGCAGTGATTTGCATTGATAAAGGTGATTGTCATGATCTTGCTGTCCAAAAGGTCGAATTCTGTGGGCATATTGAGTGGTACCACATGCTGTTAAATGCATCAGTGTCACAGTATCAGGAAGAGTGGAATACATGCCTCAAGGTCCCTCAAGCATGTGAAGAATTTTTCGCCATTAGATATCACATACGGGTAGACTTGAGATGTCTGAATGTCCTTTTCTTCTCTGCACAATACTCATAGTCGTGCAAGGAGTATTCCGCATGCACCTCGTGACACAGCAGCATCTCCTTTGCATCAGGTGAACATATCATGCTACGAATGATTTTGAGGTGGGACCCACGATGTGGTCCAAGTGCGTATGAGTCAGGAGGTGAAGACATGGTCTATTGTATGGTGGGGGCAGGTTGTTGAGCATGTCCATGAAGTTGTCGATGTGGATCGGGTATGGGAGTGCAAACAAGTGGTAGAGCGTCCCGGGAGGCATCGTCAGGGGCGGCAGCACAGGGGCTGAGGATTCTAAAAAGTAAATGCATGCGAATCCATTGCAAGAGTGGAAGGAAACCATGCCTGTGCCTGCACGTGAACCACATGTGATATTGCCCCTGTTTCACCTCGTTGTCTTCTTTGTCTTTTTCTGGATGCGTCTGCACCTATCTGGGATCGCAGTACAATACACACTTATTCATGTTTCATCTTGCATGACCATCTGTGGTCCGTTTTATGCAGGGGCCATGCACGACTTCCGCCGTGGCTTCATTCACCCCAAAATTGGAATTTAATGGACAGCCAACTTCCGATGCTGACTATGTTGGCAGTTGCAATGATTCACAGTATAAAATGGTCTATTTATCACCCATTGTAGCTGTATGGACACGACTCCGAAGGGTTACATTGTGCTACAGCCCTAGCAGCAGGCGACTTCAAATTGAATTGCAGAGAAAGAAGGTAAGCTGTTTCCAGAAAATCCGTTGAATTGCAAGTGGACTGTGATGTGCAAGTCAGCAATCGCGGAAGTAGCCGTGATCAATGACAAACAGGAACATATCTATGAAGCATTCAGAGCTATGTCAGATTGAACTAATTGGTAGGTGAGACGCTGTGGTCCTCAACCAAATGAACAGCTAGCAACACCATGGAACACATGCAATTCGAACTGGAAGCCATCATGAACTGGAAGTGCAGTCAGCTTCTTGATAAACTTAGCCAGCACGTCTTCAATGACCTTCCCGGCCATCTCATTCGCATTGAGGACATGAAGCTTCTATCCCAAAATGACCTTTGGAAGGATCTTTGTGCAACTATTCAAGGTCTGTCTGCCAACCGTCTAGTTCTTTTCTCCAGAGGTCCGTTTCTTCTGATTATTTGTCTGTCGCTGTTCCATTTTTGATGTCGTCTTTGATAGGAGAATGTCCAAACGCATATTGAATATGCCATATTCTTGCACCGTTGGGGTGCCCACGAGCCATCATATCAATAGCTTTCTCAAGATGAGAGATTGATTACTCATGCAAACAGCCCTGGCATGTTCAAACTCCTTCGTTTCTGTGAGATATGCCTGTATGGTTGTATGCAGTCACTGCCTGGTCAGATACCTGTTGCATTGACAAGTCGAGCAGTGAAGAGTTGGAGGAGGCTATCCAAGCCATGTAACCTCCCGGAGTACACCAACATTGTCTCTAGTCCACAGAAAACAAAATGACATGAAAATTTGAATAAACTTGGCAGTCGTGTCAGTTCACACTGCTCTGGGGGATCTAGAGTGCATAAGGATTGTGTAAGCCATCCAGAATAAAAATGCTGTCGAAATGGTATAGGCCTGCTGAAAAGTGCCAGCATATGGGGTAAGTTTGTTTCAACTTGCGGTGGTTGCAAAAGACCACTGGTGCGAACATGGTGAGAATGTTATTGTTCATATGATGTCATCAATTGGTCAAAAACAATGAAAAATGCACGTTGCTTGTTACTATGAGATACCCCGAGGGGTTGAGATGCAGGATCACCAGATCGAAGGTAGACTGTTGGCATCATCAGGCCTACTGTTCGCGGCATACTCATTTGCTAAAGTGTCCTTGACTTGGCAGTTTGACCAAGAATCTGAATGGTGGGAACTTTTCCAGCCTGAGACCAAGCAATGATACAGAAATTTGAATGACGATAAGCCACTATGAAGATGATAGGGACTAGCTAACATAGTCTTTTTGTGATTCCAGACTGAATTTTGAACAGTCATTGGCTGGGTCATAAGTACAACATAAATCCGGAGCTCCGTTTACTCAACTACACCCACATTCTTCCAGACATTGCTTTCTTGGTTTCCAACTACTTCCAAGAAGCCTGTCATGGTACACCTGGAGAAAACAGTATCTATACTGCCCTTGGCAGAAGGAAGTAACACTATTCCAGATATTGGATCTATATGCAAACATTGCTGTTAACGTTGTTACATGAGTTGTATGTGGGTGAGTTCTAATATAATGAAATGTTCCAAAAAGTCAGGAGAAAGTGACTGCCTGGGAAGTGTTTTTTTTTGTATCCCCTTCCTTTATCATGATAAATTGAAACCAGCGCCTGATGAAATTGCCTGGATCAGCTTTTCTTGCAATATATTCTCACTCTTGTACCTTGGAAGCCATAGAAAGATGGATATAATTAACACGCCGTGAACCAGTTCAAGTTGAGCCAAAATTGGCCTTCACCTTCAATAAATTGAAGTAGGCAAGCAGTGTTTGTTGTTCCCAACATCTCGAATTGCGAAGTACAGCTTCAATTGCTTGAATCCCCTGTGTCAGTCATGTAAACGAATTATCACAATAAGTGTGATCAATACCACTCACAATAATGGTGGTTGACTGCAGCTCGTGACAAAATGCAAAAGGGCTTGCCTCTGCTCTTGGTTGAACCCCTCCAGGAGAAAAGTGTTATTTATACTGACATTTCAGGCAAAACAGGGCTACACACTGTCCAGAATGCCTGGATGGGTCAGTTCCTCACCGCTATAGAGCCCTCCATAGTTGGTGTGTTGCTTCAAGTCATCTATGTTGATGGGGCATTCATTCCACCTACAAGAATTTGCAACCTGTACATGAGGCCCCAGAGCGTGGTGTTGTTGTTATTTCGTACAGACTCATAGCAAACGAACACGACCGGTTAGATCCGGATTACCTAATACTGTAGATAAAAGGTTATCGCGACACATTGTAGGAAACTGTGGTTCCATACAGTTACATATAGCTTTTCCTCCACTTCCTAGGCATTCCACCATCTCTTCTACAGCATCTCCTTCAAATCCGGTCCCACTTCATTCAGTCCGGTCCTCAATCCGGTCTCACTTCAATCCGGTTCAAGCAATCCAAGTCCGATCCGTGTCCTACGTCCATCCCAAGCTCGTTGGTAAGTCATAATTTGTGTTCCATATCGTTTCCAGCCATAGACACATATGTACTGTACATACACTCTGGACTCTTCAATCCGGATTACCATAGTCCGACCGGACTTCCTTTTTAGTTTCCGTACACAGTCCTGGGAATGCTCGGACTATAAAGCGTTGTATTTATGCTTGTTATACAGGTTCTTTTCTGCGTTCAGACTAGTTCCTCACCATCGTCTCGCCTCGTTGCCGTCGTTCTCATTGTCCTCGCTATCCGGCCGTGTCCGGTTTTCAATCCGCTTTTCCGGAATTCGATCAAGAGCTAGCCTGCCATTCACAGGGGTATCAAGGTTACATTCTACACGTCGTTACATCATCTTCACATCGTTTCCTGGGACGCTAGATAAGTCCTGTTGGGTATTTCTTTCTTGTGTCTATCCTGGTCTCCCTTGGGACAAACACATCATTCCCTTCATTCTTTTTGCTGCTGACCACCCACCATTGCAGCACCTTTATTTCTTCTTTAGCGTCGCTACACCTCAGTCAGAGACTCTGTCTCATACTGAGATGAGGACCATCACTAATGTCATATCCCAATCTCACCAAGTCCCCTCCGGCCTACTCCAGCCTCACTCGCACAACTCTGGTATGCACATGCCAACTCCGTAGGTAACTCCAGAGCATCTCTCGTATCCCTTTCCCTATTTAGTCTTCCTTGTGTCTCACTTATCCGTTATGTACTAGTATTGCTTCAGTTTCGCCTCCAAGCCTGTGTCTCGCTTACGAGCACAGCTCCGGTCTTAGACTTCCCAGTGTACAGCTCCAGTTCTCTGTTTTCTGACTCTGTCTTCATCATCTGCAGTACTACAACTCTGTTTAGTTTCTCTTGTTCTCCTCGTAGTATAAATACCTTACCTTCTGCTGTACTTAGACCTCAGTTTGAATATCAACTTAGTCTCCTCTGTATCCTCTCCGACTTGAGCCTCTGTGCTCACTCTGACCTCCGACTCTGAGGACCAGCGAAGTACAAGGACACGACATATAAGTCCTATGTCAAGGTTCCTCGCCCCTCCATCTCCGACTCTGGACTTACCGGTCTAACTTGCCCTCTGCTCTCCCTCTGGTCCAACTCCAGACCTCATTGGATTTGATCCGGAGAACCCAGACTTAATAGTATATTCAAACTCATGCTTGTACTCGCTCTCTAAATATGTCCTGCACTAGAACTCAACAGGTATGGCTTGAGTCTACCTTTGGCTCTAGCCGAAGGATCCCTGGAGAATTTTATAGCTTCAGTGCTCGCAACATCGTCTTCCCATCTATCTCCACTACACCCTGCCATATCCAGCCTTCCGGCCCCTGGACTTCTCCATTAACTCCAATGCCAGAATCTCTTCTCCCATTGCCCCAGATTGAAGAAATCCATGATACCTTCGAGTATGAAGAACACGGAGGCCGGAATCCTCTGCTGCCACCCCGCAACAATGGCGATGATGACGACACCCCGTCGTCACCCTCCGACTCTTCGGACTCATCCGAGGATGAGGTAAATGCCAACCTCATCAACTCCGGTGATGATGAAGAACACGCCAACAACGTCCCCTTGGGCTTCGAGCCCTTCAACCAACTTGCAGATACTATCCAGGACATGACCCGGCAGGCACTCCACCATGGACACACCCAAGACCAAGGTTCGCGAACCTGACCCATTCAATGGACACGACTCCAAGAAACTCTGGACATTCATTGTCCAATGCGAGTTGACATTCTAGGCCAACCCAAAGGCATTCTGTCATGACCGTGCTAAGGTCACCTTCACGCAATCGTATCTCAAGGGTTCGGCTCTCAAGTACTTCGAGCCAGACCTGCTTGGAAGCGACCCCGGATATGTCCACCCGCTGTGGATGGATGACTGAAGGGTCTTCCTGTATGAACTACAAAACAATTTCAGTCTGCATGATCCTGTTGCAGATGCCGAGGCCCAACTCGAGCAGCTCCACATGAAGGACAATCAGCGGATCTTGAACTACATGGTCCAGTGGAACCACCAGGTGAGCCAAGTCCAGGAATGGGGCCCCGGAGTGCTCCGCCGCAGTTTCTACAATGGACTCCCGAACCGCATCAAGGATGAGGTATCCAGGCTTGGCAAGCCGACCACACTCAATGATCTCCATGCCCTCGCCCAGCAGATTGACCATCGCTACTGGGAACACAAGGAGGAGATCGCTTGGTCCACCAAGACCTTCGGGGATAACTCCAGAAGTACCTCCGCCAAGTCTCATTCTGCACCCACAACTCCCATGACATCATCTCTGATTCTGAACCTTAAAGGTTCCAAGGAGTCCAAGTCCGGTGACAAGTCCACCTCCGGATCTGGCTCAACCCACTCCGTACTGAAGCCTGACCTTTCTGCCAAGTTAGGGAGGGATGGCAAACTCACAGCCGATGAACGGAAGTGTCGCTTCGACAATAACCTCTGCATGTTCTGTGG
>JBBPUA010000981.1:0-10589 GCA_038094355.1 Afroboletus lepidellus | reverse complement strand
GGTGGAGTCTTTCATGTCATCCATTAACTCAGAGATAAGGGGCAGGGGGTAGGCGTTGCGGATGGTGTGGGAGTTGAGGTACCGGTAGTCTTGACAAGGGCGCAGGGATCCATTTTTCTTGGGGACGAAAAAGAAAGGGGAGGCCTGAGGGGATTTCGATGGTACAATTCAGCCGGTTTTGAGGTGTTCTTCGACAAAGTTTTTGCAGGCTTCCTTTTCGGCTGGGTTAAGGGGGTAGATCTTGGTGATCTTTGGGACGAACGATGTTTTGAGATCGATGGTATGATCGTAAGATCGATGAGGGGGTAGTTTGCTATGGAAAGACTCGGAGAAGACGTCTTCATAGTCTTTGCACCATTCAGGGATGGTGACATCCTTAATACCTTGATCTTGGGCCAGTTGTGTGGATATGGTGACTTTGTTGATTGACTCGGGACCGTAACCCGGAGGGAGGTACTCACGAAGAGACTCAACATCCTCCGGATATCGTCGAGCTAGAGAGAGTGCTGTGTTCTGGTCTACATCATGGTCGAGCCATCGAAGAAGGTATCGTTGAGGGTCACAAGCAGCGTCGTCGTTGGTTAGGGGTCGTTGGGGTAAAGTGAGGGAGTGGGCAATCCAGTTGATCTTAGGGTTCCGTTTTTTCAGCCAGGGCATTCCGAGAATTATCTGTTTGCGGCCCAGGCTAAGAACCATGAGGTTGACGTTGTCTGTGATGCTTTTGAATTCCATTTTCATGTCCTGAGTGGTCCACATGATGGTTCCTTTGGCATTGGTGGTTCCATCTACGTTATGTGCGAGGATGGGTTGTGGTAGTCGTTTGAGTGGGAAGTTAGCCAGGGTCAAGAGCCCAGTATCAATGAAGTTGCCAGTGGCTCCACAATCGATAAGGGCTGTAGTTTCGACGGTTTGGGATCCTGCCAGAAGCTTTACCGGAATACGGATAGTTCTTTCATTGGGTAAAGCAATAAGTACATGAGCAAGATCTACGGAAGTAAACGTCGAGGTTACTCCCAGTTTTAAAAATCTGAGGGGTCGGCAGTGACAACAGAAACTTCTTTGGCAGGTTCTTCGTAGCAGAGTTTCAGGGTTTGGAGGACTTCATCCTTGCTTTTTCCCTGGGTTTTTAGGCTGTTGATGTATGCGGTGAAGGCAGAGGGGGTGGTGGAAGTGGTGGGGGAGGCGGACGTGGTGGTTTCTGTAGAGCGAATGTTCTGGGGGCGAGAGGTAGGGCGAGGGATGTTGGACGCTCCCCTGCATTGGGTGGCATTGTGGCCGGTCTTCTGACATTGGAAGCAACGTCCTTCTCAAATGCATTTAGCCCGTTCTGCTGGGGATAACTTAGTGAGGGTGACGGCATCGACGTCCATGGCATCTGGGTCTCTGCTGGTTCTGGGGCTTGCAAGAGAGGGAATGTTTCATCCTTCTCATAAGGTGCGAATTCGCATTTTCTGGGCATGGAACGTCTTGGCTTGTTTGATCCAGTCTGCGATGTTGGTGGGGATGGTGGCCATGGATAGGATCATAGTGGTGATCTGTTGGTCGAGTCCGAGTGAGAACTGATCAATGAGGGTGACGTTGTCAGTGATGCCAGCTTTAGCAGCTAAGTTCTGGAAATCGATGATGTACTTTTGGAATCCATCGTCAATCGTTCCATCTGTGGCTCTGTGGGATTTCTGGGTGAGCTTGGTGAGGTCTAGTCGTGCGGTTGCTTTGATATTGAAGGGGAAAAAGGTGGTTTCGAAGTTGTCAGCGAAGACGTCAAAGGTTTTATCCTTGGCAGCGACGTTGGCGTCAGCCATCCTATCATACCACATCTCTGAGAACGAGATACCTCGTCCTTTGCTCATTTTGTTGAGTGCGGTCATGATCTTGGCCTCGTCGGTAGAATACAGGGTTTTGTTGAGGGCGAAGTAGCCTCTCATCGCTTTGATCCATCTGGTAGCTTCTCCTGGTTCACCAGAGAAGTCGGCAGGGAGGACAGCTTTGAGTTCGGTGGTGGTGGTAGACATGGGGGGCGCTGGGTTGCTAGGGAGGGTCCGTGTTGCTAGGGGTGTCGAAGGTCTCTGTGATGCTAAGGGCGTCAAGGATCTCTGTGGTGCTGGTGGTCTGGACGATGGGGTGGTCGAGGACGACGGTCCTGGAGGTGGGCTCAGTGGGGTTCGAGGGGTGTGTCTGTGGTGTTCAGAGTCAGAGTCGGACTCGTCATCAGGGGATAGGCCGTAGGCCCTGCGAAGGCTGCAAAAGGTTATGGCGTGGGTGGGGAGTCCTGCTCCTAGATAGGAGGGACTGAGATTACACTTGTTCTTTTGTTACGCGAACGAAACTGTTGCGTCGAGTCGTGCGGACAAACCTTTCGGGGAGGTACTCACGAAGAGACGCAACGTCCCGAGAGGCTGTTCTAGTCAACAGAAAGAGAGAACAAGGTCGAGGGTTCGTACAAACCGACAAGGGGAGAGCCTTATTGATGGGACACAAGCAGTTATGTGTATAAGCGCAGAACAAGTGTGAAGTACATGTGGGCAGCATGCTACTTAAATACTACCTGGCCTGGGAATCCTATCGAAGGATGGGGAACGCGGTAGAAGGATGGAATAAGGGGACACATAGGCATTACGAGAGAAACACCTAGGGGAGAGGCTGTCCATAGAAACATCGAGAAAAGAGGACAAAAGGAGATAGAAGAGAAAGCAGTGACCTGGACGATATGAAGAAGAAGAGTGATAAATCGGAGGTACGGATGGTGGTGAACCTGCCGTTGTCCGACTCAGAAGTAAGTACGATGAGCTCCTTCCCTTGTTCATGAAGGTTAGCATCGTCGAAGCGAAGTGATACAAAGAGAAGGAAAAAGAACCGTAACAGGTGGTAGTTACATGGTAAGAAGGGAAGATTCTGTTACATAAGTAAGGGACTAGATCTTAAACTATGTAACAGATGTCCAAAATGAAGGAAATGAGTCCAAAAGACCTTAGTCTGACCAAGACAAGGTCTAAAAGCAAATGGGCTGAAGCCCGAAGTCCCGAGAATGGGCCAAAGGTGGGCCAGATCATGGGAAAGTACCTCGGGGCAGGGCCGAAGGTATGTTGGACTGCAGGAAAGCTGTATCAGCCCATGTGTCAGTGATATGTGTAGTGGAAAGAGCTGGGAATGGGTCGAGGAATGTTTTAGACTATGGGAAAAAAATGTCAGCCCATCAGACCACAAATCGGGGATGCCTGGGGAGTAGTAAAATGCCAGAATGTAACCGTAGAGCGATCCAGAGCTCTACATCATCCCAAGGGAGTCCAGAGAGCAAACACAAGGGAGAATACCCAACAGGACTTATAGTGCATTGAAGAAGACGATACAACGAGGTTGATACGAGATATGGCAAGCGACCTTGATGCCCCTGTTGAGATTCTAGATCTTGTATCTTGATAGATCGTTATCTAATCTCTTATCTTGAACACTTACAGTTCATAGCTATCTCTGTTGATATAGGATAAGCTCCCTTTATGCCATTGACTAAAGAGATAAGCACCTATTGTGCTATTGGTCACAGATAAAGACCATATCATGTGATGTTCCATCACATTCTATTGGATTCTATATGATTACCATAGATAGGTATGAGGTACATATGTACACACAAAGCCTTGTAGTATATAAACCAGGCCTATCATCCTGGAAGACAAGCAGATATCTTTGTTCACTTCCCTCACCTCAGATCTACAGTATAAGACCTCTCAGAGTTTCACTCTTTGATCGTCTTTCTATCATCTCATTCTTCCTTGATCAACTATAATGACAAGCTCGACCCCCTAGTGAGTTCTTCCCACTAGAGTTCCTCTTTCTATCTTGTCCCATATCTGTGCATCATCAGATATCATTATATTCTGATAGGTTATGAGCCCTGCTGCTCATACTATATAGGAAGCATACATCATCATTTTATCTTTTCGAATCAGTCTGTCTTCAGTGTCACATGATGCCTGATTACGATGACTACTGAGCTTGGTTGATCCCTAGACTATCCTATGCAATGCTGCTGATAGCCTCCATTGTGGTTGAGGTGTTTTCAGGGATACCCCTGATACAGGTGGATTCAGTGATTTCCTGGCACATCCTGAACGGTTTCTTCCTCATATGAATTGGTACATTCAATCCTATATATTTGTCTTTGGAATTGCAGGTGACACGAGGAACTGACCTACATTATCTCAGTCTAGTCTTCAGGACTACACCAGTTAGTAGACCTCCACCATGTACACATTCTCCCACTTTGGACCACTTTGACAATCCCAACATTCCTCCACCTCCTGCTCTACTCCATGGACTATTCCATTCTGATTGGTGACCACACCCTGTCGAACAAGACTTTCCCATCGATCCCAGTTATCCTCACTGGACTGTTCGATGTACACCTCTGGCTTCACCTAGCTTGAACTCGAACAGATTACCCTTCTATCTATTGTGCCTCCTTTGCAGTCATCAGTTAGAAGAAGGAGAAAGTTGCCTCTCACAGCATGTACCTTGGATCATTCAATGATCCTTATATGAAAGCAGTTCAATGCAAGATTCCTTATTACAGGAACCATTCCTCCACTTAAATCCACTCTTCTTCCTATCAGAACTCCATGATGTCCAATCTCCAGAACCTCGTTTTATTCCAGAACCTCCAACAGAAGAGACAATTCTGGAAGATGGACTTGTCTTTAGCAATGAACAATACTCTCCCTCCTCTTTAACAGATACCGGGAGAAGACAGACGAGACGAGTTCGACATGGTGAAAATGCATCATCTTCTCCACAATCCCAATCTACTTCAGATTGAGGACAACCACTATGGTCGAGAGGGATGGGACGAGGGTATACTGTGTCAACATACAGCTCTCTTTTATGTGCCAATACCAATTGTGGAAGGGGACGAAGAAGTTCTACTCCAATTCTCAGACAGCAACAATCCCAATGATCTTATCCAGATTCCTCACCATTCGAATCCACAGCTGATCAGACATAGGAATCCCGATCCACTGGAAGGAGCATTAGATATTGCTCTCCAAGCTGGTCATTCCATTAGACCTGTTCGTCTTTATCCAGCAGAAACCAAGACTCGTTTTGGGCAAATCACGAATACTTTCACATTTCCAAATGAAGAACTCATCTCAGTGTATGAAGGTGCTGGTTGAACCTTCCCCACTCATTTCTACAACAAGACCCGAGATATCTTGGCCCATGATGCTGGATGGGAATTATTCAATCGCTGTCACTTTGAGAAGGATAGGAGAAATCTATGGCTCATTATGCGCCACTATAACCCCATCAAACATGAACTTTCTCTTCTTCCACATTACATTTCCTCGAAATACAAATACAATAGTGCATTCAATGACTTCCAACGCACAGTCTGGATAGATAGCAACACTCCTGCAGTTAAATCTACAGAGACTGATAAAATCTTTCGCAGATGACCAGGATGCCACTGCTACCATATATGCAACTCTTGCAGGTAGACCTATCCCCAGATGACATTGCCAAGCTGTGCTTGAAGGCACTTGCCAACGTCGCCTTTTCAGACATACATAAAGCGCTGGCACATCCTATTCCATACTATTTTCCTCTTCCTTACTACTGTCATCATTGCTATGCAAAAGACACTTTATTTCATAGTTTCTTTGCAATCAATATACCTACAAAAACTTGGTATTTACCTTTCTTTGATTCCCTTTATCTCACATATATGCTTACTGGTGGATGTACATTCCCTAACATGCATTACTTCGAAGACTTAAGTCTTGATGTACATGAGGAACTTGCCACTAGACCAATGCCGTCTTGGTATTGTGATACAGCATTTGATATACAGAAACCCAATGAAAAGAGAATCTCCAAATGGACAATTATTACCAATATATCGCTACAAATAGGAAACAAACAAAAGAGACAGTGGAGAAGATACAAAGCATTAAGAGGATGGGAGGTTTCAAGTTCATATAGAGCATTAACACCGTTAATACCTCTGACTCCATCTACTGATATATCAGAGGAAACGAGACAGGAGGAACAACAGAGTAGAGGAGGAAATTCCATTGTATCTTCTTTCCTTTTTTCTCTTGACCTAAATCTTGCAACATTTATGACTGACGAAAATCTGTTTGCAGTATAAACAATGTCTTCTTCTACCATACCTGATTACAAGACCAATGCTTTTGCCATCATGGCCATTCCTATTCTAGAAGGACAAAACAATTTCTGGACTTGGTCTTCTCATGTACAAAGCATGATAAGGATGTATGGCATATGGGAATATGTTGATGGTACTGTCACATGGCTTTCCCTTATATCAGCACCTATGACAACAGTGACTACATCCACTACAACCACAGTCACAGAAAATGCAGATCAAAAGAAATGGAAAATTCTGGATAAGTGCATTCTTGGCACCCTCATCAGCAAAGTCAAAGATGACTTGCTTGATCATGTCCAATGGGACTATACTGATCCCACTATATGTATGTGAATCAGTTGCCAAGAGGTTTTATGATCAAATGGTTCTTTCCTATGGTCAATGCAGTCTTACAGGCCAGTTCATGGTTTTCCATGAACTTCTCTGGACTCACATCTGACCTCGCACTGCAAGAGAAGATCTTTCTAAGATCTTGAGCCTGTTTGCATAGCTGATACAGTGGCTCAAAAAAGTGTCCCAATGTTGGGTCATTTTGGAGACATTGGCTAATTGCCAGATACAAAGAACAAACAAGGCCAAATGGTTGCAGAATGAAAAAAGGTACATGCTATTGCCATTCTAACACCGCTTACATAATGTGATTTGGTTGTCATGCCATTGAGATACAGCCATTCTAAAATGAGATGTCATTGGGACACTTATTTGAGCATCATATTGCTATTCATTATTTAGTAAATAACCTAAGCAATTGATAGCTTCTGATGGATGTTATAAATTAACCATGGTTACTTATGTAAATTACATAACTTGGAGATGTATAAATGATCTGGTTTCATGTAGATAGTCCAACATCATCATGAAATCCATTTCTCTCTCTATCAAAGCCACCATCCTCTCCCTATCTGAATCTGGCCTGTCTATTCGTCAGATATCCTCCCAAACTGGTCTAGGAAAGTCTACAGTGGCCAGAGTCATCAAGGAATTCCTTCCAGAGAAGGAAAACATCAAACTAGGGCGTCCTTCTAAGCTTTCCTCTGCTGATAGAAGGAGAATTGTCTCTAGTATTACCACTGGCAAGGCTGAAAATGCTGTTCAAGCCACTCATCTTATCAATTCTGCCCTCTCCTCCCCTGTCTCTTCCCAGACTGTTCGCAATGTGCTGAAGTCTGCTTCTCTAAAGGCTGTGGTCAAGAAGAAGAAGCCTTTCTTATCTGTCAAACATAGGAAACAGAGGCTTGCCTTTGCTCTCAAGTATCAAAACTGGACTGTGGAGGACTGGACTAGGGTTATTTGGTCAGATGAAACCAAGATCAACAGGATTGGATCAGATGGAAGGAAATATGTGTGGAAAGTAACAGGTGAACCCTTGCAGGATAGAGAGGTTCAAGGGACAGTAAAGTTTGGAGGGGGCTCTTTAATGGTTTGGGGATGCATGGGCTGGAATGGTGTGGGGATTCTTGCAGAGGTAGAGGGTAAGATGAATGCTGAGCAGTATGTCTCCATTTTGGAGGACAATCTGCTTCCCAGCATGGAGAACTCTGGGATTCCTGAGGAGAGCATTATCTTCCAACAGGATAATGATCCCAAACACTCCTCAAAAAGAGCTCAGGACTGGCTTGACTCTTATGGAATCAAGGTTCTTGACTGGCCAGCACAATCTCCAGACCTTAGCCCTATTGAGCATCTCTGGCAAATTCTGAAAAAGAAGCTCAATAGCTATCCAACACCATCAAAGGGAGTATGGGAACTTTGGGAGAGAATTGTAGTGGAGTGGGGCAAGATTGAGGTTGAGGAGTGTCAAAGATTGATAGAAAGTATGCCTAGGAGACTAGAGGCAGTGATCAAGGCCAAGGGAGGGCACACTAAATACTAAAAGTCTAGATTTGAGATGATGCTCAAATAAGTGTCCCAATGACATCTCATTTTAGAATGGCTGTATCTCAATGGCATGACAACCAAATCACATTATGTAAGCGGTGTTAGAATGGCAATAGCATGTACCTTTTTTCATTCTGCAACCATTTGGCCTTGTTTGTTCTTTGTATCTGGCAATTAGCCAATGTCTCCAAAATGACCCAACATTGGGACACTTTTTTGAGCCACTGTATGGCGCATTCTACGCGTCCCCTGAAATGTGTGATACGAGCGATACATGCTGTTGTGCATTGTACACCACACCAAGAATATGCCATACAATGCATAGTGACTCACCTCGAGCAATGCCCCATCGATCCGACCAAAGTGAGTCAGCATGTGACTGTACATCGACCTGCTCATGAATGGCAGCATCTATGTCACCTACCATGCACTTGGCACTGCCTTCTCGATCCAATACCATTGGGTCTTGATCTTTGCCACACACAAGTCCAAACACCTCCTCACCTCCTTCTCTTCCAATCAGTTCAGGCAGTCTTGATATGATCTCGTTGTAGTATGCCAAAAGCTTCCATCGGTGCGAGCTTGAATTCCTGAACAGTCCTTTGACAGCCGTCCCCAGTCCGAGATGCTGCACGAATTCATCGTCAAAGCAGAATCATGTTTGACAATGGCGCAGGTCGCTGTTTCCCATCGACCATCGTTATTCCGTACACATTGTTTATCTTCTTCATCGCTTGCTGACCTTGTTCCAACTCTGGGTCCTCCTCAAGCACCTTCAACCATCTGTCCACCCTTTTCTCGTGTTCCCAAGGTAGCCATTGGTGAGCTCCTCCATAGGGGTCGCCAGGTAAGCGATCACCTGTCATTGATCGCATCAGTCTCACGTTCAAGAGCCGTTCATCAACGTTACTCACCCCGCCGCCTGGGCCTCCACATCGCTGAATAGAATGCATTGAGACGCATGTCACCAAGCCCGTCGGACATGTGGATGCTCAATGGACCAAGCCATTCTAGCATTTTCTGCACTCAGTCAGGCCCTCTTCTGTGGTCTCGCGGTAGACGTGCTCGTTTTCATTTCACGCCAAGTGATGCCCGAGATCTTGATCAATTTTATCTGTCATAGGTATGTTTCAGTGGCTGGTCTTCTCTGTCATCATTAGCATATGTTTTCCGTCTGAAATGCATAGTATGGACAACGATGATCTCCGTCAACAAATGTGATCCTACTTACCAGCATCATACAAGATCTCCATCCATTGGCCCCCCAGCGCCAACAATCCTTGCAACTCCTCACGTTTTGACTTTAACACAACGTTCTCCTCCTCAATCACCATCAGATCCACCGTTTCCGCATCCGACTGCTCGAGCTGCTTCCATTGCACAACAAGTGTGTCGTATCGCATTTGGTTCGCCTCGTTCCACTTTTTCAGCGGATCTTGTATGTGTTGACTATGAGGAGATTTGTAGTTCCGATTCTAGATTAAGGCAAGTCAGAGCGAAAGCGGTTTTAGAGGACGGCAAGGATAGCATTGTCGGAGGGGCAGACGGTGGCAGTCTGTGATGGGGAGACGAGATGGACGAGGTCACCAGTGTTGACAGCATGGGCAGAGGACAAGGCCTACTGGACGGCCAAGCAAAGAGCGTCAGACGCAGGAGCAGACGAAAAAGCAGCCTGACTTCGCAAACAACGCTGCTGTGTCAACCTCACCAGTCACGAAATACCCGACCACTCACGGTTGTCTGATAATTATTCCACGGGCGATCGGGAAGGGTTGCACCAGCTTGCTACAACTGTGGGCGAGTGGCTTCAGTGCTGATGGGCCATCGCTGATCTCTCTTTTCGCAGGGCAAAAAGGGGCAAATAACCTGGCGTTTGCGACGTTGTTCCAGTTGGGGGATACCAAAGCATGTGTGGACCTGCTGGTGAAGACGAACCAAGTGCCCGAGTGTCATATGCCGTTCCAACTCCGGAACTTTCCCGTGCACCTCCGACCCTTCCCGCGCATCTCCGGTCATTCCCGCGCATCTTCAGTCATTCCCGCGCATCTCCGGTCATTTCCGCGCATCTCCGGACCTCCGGAGTTCTCATGCCCCTGACAGCCCTTTTCATTGGCTCGCACTCAGTACGGTCATCGGCAACTGGGTTGCCGGTTCCCTTTTGTCATCTCCAGTCTGTTCCTGTTTCCGTCCCCGAACTCTTTGTTTTCTCGCGTAGTTAGCAATGCTATGCTCTCTTGTATTTCCTTAGTCATTCCTATACATTCCTATGCACTCTGATAGTACTTAAGGACTTTCCTGTAAACTCCGAGTCCTTAGTCTAAATCTCGACTTGGATACTCCTTGTCTCCTCTCCTTGTCCTAACTCTGATCCAAATTCCTAAAGGCCGGACCTACGCAAGGGCGCGACACATAAGTCCTGCGCCAAGGCCTATCCTCGGACCCCTATCTCCGACCTTCGGACCCCCATCTCCGATCCTTGGACCCCTATCCCAGACCTTTGCCCCTCTTCTCGGACCTAGGTTTGGAGATCCGGAGAACCGGTCCT
>JBBPUA010000980.1:0-10647 GCA_038094355.1 Afroboletus lepidellus | reverse complement strand
GGTGCGTTTTAATCATGAAACTGATCAAGCTTGTGATTGAAGAGTGCATAGATATCATGGTACACAAGATAAACGGCTTCCGTTGCAATTCGTATGTTGTGGTTGTCGCCTCCGGCGATCCCCTAAATGGGACATTATGGCGGGAAGGACGCACGTTGATCTGATCAGCAGGTTCAAGGATCTTGCGTTATTCAGGTCTTCTCAATTTATGCCTACGGTGATAAGTCATTGATCGTGAGTTGTCTTAGGCGTGCGATTAAGATATTCGAGGTTCGCAGGCCCAGTACTGCCTTACAATTCAGAGAACAAATTGGTTCGTAACCATTTCGTTTCATCAGTATTGGCTGCTTACTTTTATTTCCAGGTTGCGCTGCTGCTATGGTCAACCAGTTGCTCATAAGACTAGAGGATGAGGGTGGATCATGCGTTTTCTGTTGTGACCAAGACGGCTGATCTCCCCCCGAAGGACTTATCACCACCGACAATGCGATATCCGAGAATCTCGGTTCCATAAAGGCCGATGCGAGGAAAAGCAAGAAATCAACGAAAAATAAGGGGAAGAAAGTGCCAAAGGAATTGCACAAGACGAAATACGTGTTCTTACCTTCGTCCAAGAGAAGCCAGGCATATCTCGACTACTTTTCCGCAGAACCCCAGGTCGAGGATCGTCTTCTCGGTCTGACCAACGGAGTCAGTACCTTTCTTCATATCAATCATTTGCTTGAGTTCTCCTCGATCTCTTAAGATTGTTGCGTCTGGCCTCGCGGATGGAAATATGTAAGCGACCTCTTGGACGTCACCTAACTCTTGTTGACTTGGAGAAGCCACACGCAGATGAAGCACCGCTCCAAGCCAAAACAGAAGGATGGCCGATCAAGTGAAATACTGGTACTCGACTCGCAAACCCAGGAACCGACTCAAGACGTACTCGCCTTTGCCCGACAATCGGAGGAAACGTTGAAACGCAAGGCCGAGGACGATTCCAACAAAACAAAGAAAAGGTTTAAGTTCTCCATTGGAACTGCAGTGGACCTCTGCGACTGAGTGTGCTTTATCCTCTTCATCCATACTGCTGCTCTTTATTCTGTGATTGTACGACTACGGTACCTTACAGAATATCTGTCCGAAGCGTCGGCCCTAAAGTGCAATGGCCTGAGCAGGATTTTTTCAAGGGTTCCTTTTTTTAAGACCACCCCTCACGTTGGCAACTGGTCGCGATCGATTTCCTACGCTCGACCATCTGCATCGGGAGGCCCTCGCAGGAGATGAAGTAATGGTGCACGGCATAGAATACACCTCCGTATCTCCCTGCTGCTCTGACTATGGCTGTAGGATCGTTAGAGTGGTGCACATTCGTTATTCATTCTACTCAGTAAATCTTGCTCAAAATGAATACGTTTTCAAGTGAGCGCAACGCTTGGAATATTTGTACTGTAAGTACATGCTCGTTGGGTCCACTATCCGGGCCCAAGGCTTCCCCACTGGCGACAGCACAAGACATAAATGCGCACAACCTCCAAATCCGACCAGACGCACAATAATTGGGATCATTCTTTACCCCTGACAGCCCTCGTCCCTGCCCAGATCACTGGATGGGTCGTTCTGCGGGACAATATTGTATAATCGTTCCTGTACAATAGACCGGAGAATCAGATGGATTATGTAACGATTCATAGTAGTGGCGCTGGCCTTCTCTTCATTGACAATACTATGCCTTACAAACTTTCAGCGACACTACTGAGCCACTCCGCGGATGTACGTGGCCACCTACGGAACCCAATCTACAAGCAATGTTTAACAGGGTCATTAGGTTCGTGGAGTGGTATCACCAACAAATAATCTAGTTCTATCTGTTTCGCGCGATTCAACTGCCATATCATGGCTGAGGAATTCGCCTGCATCATTCTCTCCCACTTCTATCCTCCGATCAGGCTCCAGGTTCGTCAACGCAGTGAGTTATCTCCTCCCGACTGCAGATGCACCACAAGGTCAGAGTCTATTTCATCCCTATTCGGATGGGGAAGTGATAGAAATGATTTCGTCAGGATATGCAGTCGTTGGGGGGCAAGACATGGTTATCAACATCTTTGTACTCGATTTTTCCAACAAAGAAGACCCCGAATATTCTTTAGTCGGACACACAGATAATGTCTGCGCCATCCACGTCGGCGCGGATGGCACCATCATTTCCGGCTCGTGGGATAGGTGCGCTTTCTGTTTCATGCATCGCAGCTAGTTAAGATAGTGAGACAGGACCGCTAAAGTTTGGAAAAACTTCACACTTCAGTATGATCTTAAGGGTCACCAGCAATCCGTTTGGGCAGTACTTGCTTTGGAGGACTCGCATTTCTTGACAGGTCTTTCGACTCCCTGTTTTGTCGTCGACCCCTGACACTCCTCCCTAGCATCTGCGGATAGGACTATCAAACTTTGGATGCAAAACAAAGTAATACGGACCTATGAGGGACACCGTGACGCTGTTCGTGGTCTGGCGTTAATGCCTGAACTTGGTTTTGCGTCCTGTTCCAATGACAGGTAAGTTATGTGTATATCCTCTAGGATGCGTTTTTGACATTGAATGTTACAGTGAAGTTCGAGTATGGACAATAGGTGGTGATTCAATTTACACGTTGTCTGGTCATACTTCCTTTGTATACAGCTTATCAGTTTTGCCCAATGGAGACCTAGTTTCTGCTGGGGAAGATCGCTCAGTGCGGATATGGCGCGGTATGGTGCAATTTACTTGTCACATCAGGATTTGTATGTTGACACTGAAAAAATCAGACGGAGAATGTGCGCAAGTCATAATACACCCTGCCATTTCTGTGTGGTCTGTGTCCACCATGCCAAACGGTGATATTGTCAGCGGCTGTAGCGATGGTATTGTTCGAGTGTTCAGCAGTTCAGAGGACCGCTGGGCCAGTGAAGCTGATCAGAAAGTATTTGGGGACCAGGTGTCCAGCCAGACGCTCCCATCACAACAAGTTGGTGATGTGAAGAAAGCTGACTTGCCTGGTCCAGAAGTACTGGTCGCTCCCGGTAAATTGATCTGATAGTACCCCACTTAGTGTACTGAAGAGTGAACCAGGAAAAAAGGCCGGAGAAGTCAAGATGGTTCGAATTGGAGATACTGTAGAAGCACACCAAGTAAGCCCTTGGTCGGTTGACCTCCCATCGACAGCCTAACCCTATTTTGAAAGTGGGATTCTGCCTCTTCTAGTTGGCAAAAGATCGGTGAAGTCGTTGATGCTGTTGGGTCTGGCCGTAAACAGCTCTACAATGGAAAAGAATATGACTACGTATTCGATGTGGATGTACAAGAGGGCGCGGCACCGTTAAAACTTCCCTACAATGTCTCAGGTGAGTCGACCATATGACAGGTCAAGCGAGTCTTTATTTATGATATCAGAGAACCCTTACGCGGCTGCCCAACGCTTTCTACAGCAAAATGATATCTCAATGAACTATATTGATGAGGTTGTGAAGTTCATTGAGAAGAATACCGCAGGGATGAACTTGGGGAGCGACAACAACTACGTGGACCCGTTCACAGGTCGGCCTCGACACGTTGCTGTGTCGCTACATGCAGAGACTTATTAACCTCGTCGACACAGGCGCATCGAGATATCAGCCCTCGACGACACAACCAGTCTCGACTGTACCGCCATCCACCTATGCAGACCCTTACACCGGCGCTTCACGATATTCCGGTACATCCCATGGAGCGTCTACGCAAACTGTACAGACAAAGATCATTCCTTTTGTTTGTTTTGCGGTGCACTGCGTCTACTTCTTCCGCTGATTCCCATCACAGAAAACCCCTGTGTCATTTAAACAATCCAATATACCGGCAATGCGAGCGAAGCTGTTTCAATTCGATGACGCCCTCCGAAATGAAATTGTAAGCCTCAGCCACAGTGGTGCCGCGACAATTACCTATGTTTGTTTATAGTCAACTGCAAATTGTGCGATGTACCCAAAAGAACGAGGATTGATTGAAGAGGTTTTTATATGTCTTTCCAAAATCTCTTCAAACACGGCGTCGCCTACTTCTATTGTACCCGGTGGATCGCACATTGAAGCAATCATATCGATCCTGAATCGCTGGCCAGCTGCACAAAGGTTCCCTGGTGTGTGCTAGTAGTTCACAAATTCCTGTTACCCTTCACTGATATACTGGTGTAGTGATGGATCTCAGTCGTTTGGTGGTCGCGCACTGTCCGAGCACACTAGCTGCCCCTGCTGATCGCGAGAAATTCTTCGACTGCCTACTCAATGCATCAGATTGGACCTCTGTTATTGGGTCTATGTCGAAGCTGCAGGAAACGAATGTGCTGTTGCTATTACGCACCGTTGTCAACTATCTTCAAGAAGGCGCTCCAACAAACGATGGACAGTGGGTTCAGCGAGTGAGAACGAGTCATGTTTATCCAAATTATTCCTGACCGCTCCACAGATCTTCGAGGCACTGGGCCAAGCACCATACCATCTCCTCACCAAACCACAACGGGTTGCATTGGCGTCAGTGTTGTTCAAGTCTGTCTTTTTCCCATGGAAGTCAGCGGCACGACTCAAGATTGCTTCAGCTTCACATGTATTCATTTGACCACACCTCCCAGTATAGCAAGTTGTGATCAGTGCCTTTCTCTAATCTTCAAGGTTGAACTCGTTTTGTCGCGAGATCATTTTACTAACCGGTTGCAGGTGCTCAAATCAGAAAAGGACGATCCTGAGGTGGCTTATCGGGCCGCTGTGGCGCTAGGAAACATCGTGAGCAGCTTGGCTCATGTGCGTGTAATAATTATTGATCGCACCTTGCGAATCAGCTCTATGAAGGCCGAGTTCGGGGTACGGCACCGGATCTGAAAGCTGCACAAGTCAAGGAACTGAGGGATGTTATGGGCACGATCCAATCTAGCTTCAATGACGGGAGGATTCGCAGCATCTCTGAGGAGGTTAACTCGCTGGTGCAGTAGCAACTTAGTGCCTTTCCACGTACACGTATACGCCTTTTTGTTAACATCTTCCATCATAAAAAAAAGCAGTACTGATACTTGTCAAAGCGGTGCTCGCGCGCGCGCAGGGCAGCCCGGAGTCTTTACACACCCTTCTTTATTCCTGACACTGCAATGCCAGTCCAGTTTCGTTTGTACATCGTGCGGCACGGTGAAACAGAATGGAATAGGATACGCAGGATACATGGACATTTGGATATCCCAATCAATGACACCGGGTTAAAGCAAGCGATGTTGGTAGCTGAAGCACTCAAAGACATCCCGTTCGCAAGAGTGTTAAGCAGCAATCTGCAAAGGGCGTCCAAGGTGAGGCACTACATGGATTGACTTCCACTTCGGACCAACTTCCTGCCAGACCGCAAAGTGTATTCTTCGATACCATCCGGACCTGGTTTTAGAACAGGATGGTGCGATGCGGGAACGGGTAAGCAAAACGGTTCCTGGCACGCCGCAGTTCACCTGTACTCACCGATCCCTGCGTCCGCCCTCCGGCGCAGTAGTACATGGGTGAACTGCAGGGGGAGATCGCGCCGTCGAATAAGCCGGCACCATCGATGGAGACGAAACCCAACTTTATAGCAAGATGCCTAGCCTTGTATTCGCGGTCGATCGTCAGCTACTTGGTCGCTGCAGCTAGGACGGGTCCACCCGCGACAGGGCCGTGCAACATACTCGCGGTCACTCATGGCTCATGGACCAGGGTCCTGTTCTCGGCGTTGGTAGCGAACGGACTCGTGACTTGTCGCGAGGGCGTCGAGGTCGGACCTTGTCTAAACACGGGCGTGTCCATCATCGAATACTCGGCGATACCCATAATGGAGGGCGAGGTTGTGGTAGGAACGGTGGTGCAGTACTCGGGTGTCCAACATCTGTCGGTAAAAGGCTTACACTCCCAAGATATGAATGCAGACGAGTTGGAGAGTGAAGAAAGCAAGGTCGTGGTATAGTTATAGAGCGTACTTGTAATCACGGGGCGGGACCTTCGGCTCGTGACTGTGATTTCGTGTGGAACACCCCAAGTTGTAATTGATAACATGTCACACGGCCAGTTCTACATTCATCCTTTTCATCGTGATGCCCGCCCAGTTTCGCTTGTACATCGTTCGACACGGTGAGACAGAATGGAACAGAACACGCAGGATACAGGGCCATCTAGATGTCGCACTCAACGAGACCGGGTTAAAGCAAGCAATGCTGGTCGCCGAAGCGCTCAAGAATATCCCGTTTTCAAGAGCGTCGAGCAGCGACCTGCAAAGGGCCTCCAAGGTGAGCACACCAAGACATGTCGACGTTCAAGCTGGACAGACCCCGTGCTCTAGACCGCAGAGTGCATTCTCCGATACCATCCGGGCGTCGTGTTGGAGCTCGACAAGGCGGTGCGGGAACGAGTAAGTAAACCTTCTGGCTAGGCCGCTTCCAGCTCGTACTCACCGATCTGTTCGACGTCCGGCGCAGTAGTACATGGGCGAGCTGCAGGGAGAGATCGGACCGACGAAGAAACCGGCACCGTCTATTGAAACGAAACCCGACCTCATAACGAGGTGCTTAGCGTGGTATTCGCGATCGATCCTAGGCCATTTCGACAAGATCGCCGCGGCCAAGACAGAGGGGCCGCACAACATTCTCGTGGTCTCTCATGGCGCTTGGATCATGGTGTTGCTCTTGGCGTTGCAAGCAACCGGGCAGCTGACTTGTCGTGAGGGCGTCGAGATCGGTCATTGTCTAAACACGGGCGTGTCCATCGTCGAATACCCAACGATACCCACAAGGAAAAACGAGGTTTTGGTAGGAACGGTAGTCCAATACTCTGGCGCGCAACACCTCTTGGTAAAAGGCTTACATTCCCAAGACGTGAACGCAGATGAATTGGAGGATAAAGGGAGCAAGATCACGGCTTGAGCACGATTATGTGCATGTCATAGATACAGTTATACCAATGGAAACAGCGATAGCGACTTCACATGGAAGATCATCGCGGGGATTTACACTGAATCCTGCAGAGTGTCTGTGAACGCTAAGTTCTCCGCTTTCAGACCCGCACTCCCGCCTTCGCTGTTCTCTGTAATCTGGCGCCGATTCAATGGAGTATCAAAAATATATGGAGCCCATGGCACCAAACGTTGACTTCACGATATCAGTGTATCCCCTTGAAGCTCTTCGAACCTTTTCCTTGCCATTCGAATGTTCATCTTGATTGCTGCAGTTTCTGGGCAAGCGACTTAGCAGACCACATCAATTTTTCTCAACTGCTCCTTACCAACAACTGGATCATGGACCACGACCAAGACGTACGTGTTCTTTGTCATTTCATCCAGGACCGCGGTGAATTCTGCAAGCTCCATCTCAAGCGAGTGGAATTCCTCGCGTAACCGCGAACACGATTGTTTGAAGGCTTTGATCAATTCGGAGGTACGCTCATAGCGCTTTGGATCTAGTGAGTGGGTCGCTACAGAATCAGGCGCGTCGGACGACGACGACGTAGCGATAACCAGAAACGTGGCACGTTCAAAGAGGATGACTTCCGTTGCGCTGCACGCTTCTGCGAATATTCTTAGGTGTTTGTTGAGGTTTCCAGCATTGGGTATCAATGTGTTGACGATGCTCGACCAAGCCTATGGCACCTTCATGAGACCGCAAATCGTCGAAAGAGAGTTCGCATGCCTTGTACAAGGTCTCGTCGTATATGCTCGTCCCGAGCACCTTCACGGGAAAGTCCCCGCTTGCCTTTTCCAACTCTGCGGTCTTGCGCTGATAGATGGCCGCTCGCTCGCCTTCGCGCACGAGATCCATCTTGTGGACGAGAAGGAACACGTTGGCGTCTTTGCTAAATTGCGAGAGCCCGTCGAGGCATTCGCGGTAGTACTCGAGGTCCTTGGCCATTTCGCGGCTTTCGACGTCGAACACGTAGATCATGACGCCGGCGTGTGAGAATATCGTGGAACGCTGGACGGAGAGGTACGAGTCCATGAATGCGTCTTGACCGCCGCAGTCCCAGAGGTTGAGGATGAGGTCACCGAGGAAGCGAACGTGGTTCTGCTCGACGTCGATGGTGGCGCCCAGCCGCGACGTCAGTGATGCTGGATTGTGGGAGCTAGTCCAGAGGGCTGTCAACCAAGGAGTCCGGATGGCGCATGCTTGGCTCACAAGATCATGGAGCGCATAGAGGTTTTCCCACTGCCAGATGCACCCATCAAAAGCACCTTGAGAGTCAGACAGGTCAGACAGGTCCATGGGTAGAAAGATGGACTCGACCTTTTTCTTCATTGTACAGGATGATGTTGGGGGTAGTGATACAACTTGGAGTACATACAGCGTACAACAATCCGATTTATCTACGAGAACGACCCCGACGACCATTTGCTGCACTGTGTCGCCATCTCCACCGCCGCCAGTCCCCAATCCTCGCCGTGGTTGTGACCCTTGTCCTCTCCTCTACCGATGCCCGCGCGGTCCAACGCCTGATCGTCGTTGAGCGCGGTCAACACGCCAAAGATCACGGGGACACCGGTGTCCAGCTGCACCCTCATCAAGCCATGCGACACGCTGTCGCAAATGTACTCAAAGTGCATCGTCGAGCCCTTGATGAGAACGCCGATCGCGATGACCGCGTCGAAAGGCGCCTTGGGCACCTCCGCGACCGAAGACGAGGAGTCGTTGGGGCCCGCGAGACCGAGGAGGTCGGTCGCGGTCGCGGTCGCTTGTGTCTGGGAGCCTGCGATGACTCTTGCGCGGGTGGGCGCGGGTCTGGTGCGGGTTGCGGGGGAGGGCGTACCTGGAACAGGCAAAAGGGAGCTCGTAGCTACCTGGCACGGACTGTACGACGATGTTGGCCTCCTTGAGGCCTGACTCCCTGAGCTTGGTGATGGCGCCGGCGACGAGGGCGTCGATGACGACCTTGTTCCATCGGGCGTGTATTATGGCGATCCGGAGGGACGACCCGTCGTGTTGGTTGGCGGAGGGTCCCTTGATGGTGCTCATGATCGCGGGTGGGAAAACGACCAATCACGTTTGTTTCTCTTGTTTTTCTTCGGCCCCGGAAGCTGGTCCACTCCACGATGGAAGGACACATTGCTGGTATGCCTGCGAGCCACTGCAGCCGCACACGCGACTGACGGCTCCAGCGACGTACGCTCTCGTGTATCGTTTTCTGAAGCAGCAATCCCAGAACAAGGCCGCCGAGGCCGTCAAAAAGGCAGCTAGACCCGTCGTCGCCCTCCGCGATGACATAGAACCGGAAGGACCGCCGCTAGAGGACATCGTCAAGGACTGGCGGACCAATAAAGATACCAAACCGTGAGTGCCTCTTCGTAGTGCTCGTACCCTACCAATCACGCGCGCGTTAGTAGAAACGCCAAGTGTATGTACGCGTCGCGTTTTCGTCGTCGCAACTGAGTTTTCGCGTATAGCCCCGCCCAAGGACGAGTCTTCCGATGGTGGGTTCTTGCACCACATTCGCGACGACGTTGGTCTGACACATGTCACAAGACTCCTCGTCCGGTGAGGACGACTCAGGCTCTGAATTCGGATCTAGGTAGGTGATCGCGCGGACTCGTGCACGTGCTGGGCTAACTCTACTCAGCTCAGAAGATACCTCGGGCAAGTAGTACCATCGATCGGTGCTGTCACGCGCCTTATATCACCACAGGTTCCGAGGGCGATGAAAGCAGTGATGACTCGGTCAGAAAGACCAATGGAAAGGAATTACCCCCCAAAGACGCCAAGCACGATTCCAGCGACAGCGATGACAGCAGCGACGACTCGGACGAGGACCCCAAGGGCAGGAAATCACCCCGAAAGGGAGAACGTGATACCAGCATGACATTGTCATCAGGTCCGTTGTGCCATCCTTGTGGCTTTTTCGGTGTTTATCGACATGTCAGCTGGAGAGAATGTCAAGGAGGTGGCCAAACAAGCTGTAGAGCTAACAGGCAAGAAATCGACCAAGGGCAAAGAGCCGGTCACTTCTTCGAAAAGTGGTGCCTTGGAGAGTTCCGATGCTGAGACGTCCTCTAGTGAGGAAGGCGAAACGAGCGAAGACGACAAGGCCCCGAAGCCGACAAAGGCAAAGTGCTGCAGTAGTTCAGAGTCGAGCTCGGATTCCGAAGACGAATCGGAACCACGGCACAACAATGCACACGTCGCGAAAAAGCGTAAAACCTCGGAAAGTGGAACTGCTGTGACAACCGCTGTATCCACCAGATCACAAGAGAACGCAAACGCTTCGCAGAAGAAAGAAAAACCACCCAAGGTCAACCAACGCTTCCAGCGGGTCAAAGTGCAGAACATGGCGCCCGAGCAACTAATAGACAACGGTTATGAGGCAAGGGTAAGTCGCAAATCGTCACCCGTAAGCGAACCTCTACTGACCGACACAGGGCGGCGCCATGAACGATTATGGTGAACGCGCACATCGCGACCTCGTCGTGACCCGCGGCGCTGGGTTCCGCAAGGAGAAAAACAAGAAGAAGCGGGGCTCGTATCGGGGCGGGGAGATCACTGTGAGCAATGGTTTTGATTGCTGATTTGGCTTACGAGGAGCTTTGCCACAGATGGAGAGTCACAGCATCAAGTTCGAATTTTGAGCTTGCCACTCTGCATGCGATGACACGGCGCGGTATTTCGCCTGTCGAGT
>JBBPUA010000979.1:0-10657 GCA_038094355.1 Afroboletus lepidellus | reverse complement strand
AGAACGTCCACCGACGTTGCTTCGCGGTAAGCGTTGACAAGTTTCTTCTCGAGGTCAACGAGACGGGATCCATGCCGTACCACGTCGTCTTGGATATATCGCTCGAGGTCTTGGACCTTGGTGATCCCGGATTCGAAAAGGGTATGTAGAATGATTTCCTGGTCACATCACAGATGTCAGCATTCCTTGTTCTTGCTCACGACATGATACCGAGGTCGAGATCACCGCCTTGTTGGCGCTTGTTTTGAGACCAGGGACATTCTCTTACCTCTGGTGTCATCTTCTGCGCATACTTGTCACAGAGGAACCGAAGCGTCCGTCCAACGTTGAGCAGAAACTCGGACGTGACGCCTGTCAGAACGTCCAAGGCCGACGCAGCGGTGCCTGGCGAGAACGTAGACTCGGTATCTATGCCCTGGACACACTATGGGCACGCACCTTGGAAGCCAGCGTGCTCTAGCACCTTGCCATTCATCCATCGCAAGCAATGCGCCGCCCGCTCCCCGCCCAACTCGATGCCGTCCTCCAAGTCGCCGCTCTTGACACCAATCAACGTCCTCCATGGCCGCTCGTCGACAAACTCGTCCCCAGGGTCGTCCTCGGCCGTTTCTGGCGGCTCGTCTAAGTCCGCGCCGCCACCGTCTTCGGCGTTAAGGTTGAGCGCCGCAAACTTGGCGTGCGTTCTCCGGACGCGTTTCAGCGTCCTGATGTTGGAGTTCATGATGCCAAGCAACGTGTTTGGCGGGGCAGTCGGGGCCCGCAGTTTCTTCTTCAGGCGCTTGCGCCTGAGCGGTTTCGACGGACTCGATGCTGGCTTGACCTGAGGAGGCGGGTACGACGGCGGTGGAAACTGGACGAGGGTAGGAAGCCCGTTGGGGAGCAGCCCATCGGACTGTGTGGCCGACCACCAGAGCTCGGTGACGTCCCTGTTCCTTTCCCTGAGCGTGTGTTCGTCGTCCGAATCCGGAGGGGTGAGTCGGGCACGTTTCCGAGGACGGTGGCGGATGCCATTACTGAGGTGGTTTAGGGTAGAACTTGGGTTCGTTCTGAAATCGAGGATCAACACTCACGGTAGCCTGCGTTTGGGTCCTGCCTCGGTGTCAAGTTCGCCGTCCGACATCTCTTCGTCCTCACTCCCGCTCTCCCATTCTGGTGTCATGACATAACCCCGCAGCCTCTCGATGAGAGGATGGCTGGAATGGCCATTGGCGTGGGCGAGAGTGGATGGACCGGGTTCGCCAAATCCAACCAATTCGACATCAAGGGATCGGAACGCAGCCATTCCTTCTGGAGTGCGTACGAGCGCAGGCATGTCTCCAAATGGCATATCCGTGCTCATCTTCTTGATAGCCATGCCTGGCGCAGGTCGTGTGCCATTGGTCAAAGCGGAGCGCGAACTTGGGAATGAATGCGACGTGGAAGACGGTCTAATGCGGTCATGGGATGCGTATCCGTTGATCTTGGGTCTTGCGACGGGACGTGGAGGTGTCGAAGAAAAATCTGGGGGTATATTCGGATCAATGCGGTCCTTCCGGTCCGTAATATTTGCGAGAAGTCCGTCTGCCCTCTTCTTTAAACGTATTGCACATTGTCGTAGGGGGTGATCCTGTCAGCCGTGATAAAAGACAAAGAGGGAGGATTAGGTGGGTAGAAGACGAGGACGTCCATGCTGGAACTCGCCTCCGTTGCGTTGTATGTGAAGCAATTGGACCAGATGAGGTCGAGGTCGTCCTTGAAATCGCGTTTGGACTTGTACTGTTTGGCCTTTACCTTCTTAAGCATGGACTGTAGATCCATAGGATTGGATATCACTGTGAGACAAAAGGTCAGGTAGACGCTCCAAGAAGACGGATCGCGCACGCACCGTCATAGTAATCTGGAACGTCCGATTTCGCCACCGGCTTGAGAAACGCTTCCGCATCATGATTGTCCTGATGAGGTTCGTCAGTGGCGGCCGTCGTCGACGTGGGCCGCCAGGGTGGACACACCATAGTGACTGTTCGGAGGTCGAGCAACACGCCCTCGAGGGATTCGTAAAACGGGTCGGAGACCTTGTTGTCATACCCCTGGCGCTGTCACTGGTCAGCCAGGCCTGTGTACGACGAGAGCAAACGTACCCTGGCGTCCTTGACGGTGTTGAGCAGCAACTTGAGGTCAGGAGTGGCCTGGACCTGACTCTCTGTCAGCGTCCGGAGGAGGTTCTGGTCGGATCGTGTGGTGAGCTGGTCGTCTGTGCATCCGCAAAGAGGTGCCTACATTCATGGCCGGTGAACGCGCTTAGCGCGCGACGTGAGTCGAGGAACGCTGTGTGGGGCGAGCGGGACAAGGTGCCAGATTCAATCTCCGCTCGTAATGGCTCGGCTGGTGAACAAAGGCCAAGTGGTCCTTTCAAGGCTCCCACTGAAATGCACGTCGTCCGCCTGACCACGCAGGAATATTCAACCGCCTCTATCATTAGACTGCGCTCCCGCACCCCCCGGCCCCCTCACGGCCCGCCGGTCCGCCCGCCAGTATAAGAGGAGGGCCGTCGACGTCTCACTTTTGTGCATCATGTCGTTTGGCAAAAATATCTCCCTCAACACCGGCGCGACCATCCCCCAGATCGGCCTTGGGACGTGGCTCTCCAAGCCAAACGAGGTCCAGAACGCGGTGTGTAGTCCTCGCCTTGTAGTCGATCTTGCCTCATTCCGTGCCAGGTCGAGATAGCTGTCCGAAACGGCTATCGCCACCTCGACCTCGCCAGGGTCTACCAGAACCAGGACGAAGTCGGCCGTGCACTCCAAAAAGTCATTCCGTCCGTCGTCGCCCGCGAGGAGCTCTTCATCACCTCCAAGCTCTGGAACTCGGCTCACCAGCCGCACCACGTCGAGGCGGCACTCGATGAGACCCTTGAGCAGCTCGGTCTCGACTATCTCGATCTGTACCGTGCGTGCGAGGCACATATAGTCACCTCTTTTGACTAACGACATGCGATGCAGTCATCCATTGGCCCGTTGCCTTTGCATCCGGCAGGGGTCTTTTCCCTGTCAACGAAGCGGCGGGCGAGCTCGAGCTCGACACGCAAACGTCCCTCGCGGACACCTGGAAGGCCATGATCAAGCTGCGAGAGACGGGAAAGGTACCTATGTGCGCTATTCACCTACGACGCTCATCTCTGTCAGGTCAAGGCCATCGGTGTCTCCAACTTTACCATTGACCAGCTCAAGGGCATTATCGATGCCACTGGCGCCGTTCCGGTGCGTTGTCGTGCGACTCTTTCTACTTTGTGCTCGACCTGTCTGTAGGCTGCCAACCAAATCGAGGCCCACCCTCTCCTTCCCCAGGACGACCTCGTTGCCTACTGTGCGAAAAAGAACATTCACCTGACTGCCTACAGCCCTCTTGGCAACAACTGTGCGTGTTTCTCCGGCCTGCAGGTGCCTTGCTGACGTCACTAGTGGTGGGTGTCCCCATGCTCACGGAGCACCCGGTCGTCCAGTCGATCGCGAAAAATCTCGGTGCGACGCCTGCCCAAGTGCTGATCGCGTGGGGCGTGCACCGCGGGTACTCTGTCATTCCCAAGAGCGTGCATGAGGGTAAGCGATGCACGTGTACGACCGATTCAAATTAACCTTCTGTCAGACCGCATCGTCTCCAACTTTAAACAGGTCGAGTTGAGCCAAGAAGACTACGAAAAAGTGACAGCGATCGGACGTGGCAACTTGAGACGGTACGTCCGTTTGAGTGTTTTGCAGCACGTTGCTGATGTGACCAGGTACAACACGCCTGTGACATACAAGCCCAAGTGGAACATCAACATCTTTGATGAGACGGTTGAAAAGGGTGCCACGACCGGTGTCCGGATTGCATGAACGGAGGTCGAAACACATGTATGATTAGCGCCGTGGAAATAGAAATTGTTGTTAGTTTCAGTTGCTGCGGAGATCGCTCTCGATCTTTGTGTGCCTTTGTCGAGTCGCATCTTTGCGGGGCATGTCGCAAACAAGTCTAATCTCGTTGCATATTTACTCCCATCCCATCGCCCGTCCCTCTTTGCGTTTCCCCCATGCCCGGCGGGTCCCCGACTGCCTACCTCCTCTGGTCCATCCTCGCCACCCTGGTCAGCCCAATCCACCTCCATAATACCCCCGCTCACCTCCAGCCAGTTCTACACCTTCCACCTCTTCCACCTCTGGAGCTATGACAGGTTCCAGTGTCTCAAATGGAACCAGTCCGGAAGACAGCCCGGCGCGTTCAAGCGTTTCATGAGCGTCCGTCTTCCGCCCGCCTCGCCGCCGCCTGCTCACGTCGTCCCAGTACACCTATCTAGCCACCCTCAGCTGTCTCGTGTGTTTCGCCGTCGCGTTCACGTTTCTCAAGTTCCAAGAAGGTGCGTCTCCAGCTGCTGCGCCCACCCACCGCTCACCAAACTCCAGGCTTCATGACCATGCCGAATGGCTCAAGTCCGTTGCCCTGCTCTATCTCCGACCATGTGCTCATTATCATCAGTAACACCCGTACCACTCGAACTCTACACGACCCGAAATAAAAAATGGGTTCTCCCTCTGCTCCTCGTCTTCAGCGTTGGCTGGGCATGCGAACTGTCAGTCCCACCCTCGTTTCTATACACCACTCTGATCACACATCCAGGGTCACCCACCTCGAAGGTAACCTAGCTCACATGCCATCGCACGTTGCTGATCTCGGCGGCGCAGAGTTTTCCTTCTGGCTTTTCCTCCAAAATCAAGGGCCCACCACGAGGCTGTGGTTCGAAAGCGGCGAGTTCAGATTCTGGCTTTGGGGTATACCGTTATTGCTCGCGATCCCAAAAAAAATTAATTCGCTGATTATGCGGCTCCAGGCACGTTGTTCGCCTTGATCGGGATGCCACTCACGACCTTCATCTCGCGGAGACAACTCGACTCGGTAACCGCCGCAAATGTTTCCCTGGCGACTTTCAAAGTTACTCACTTGTCCACCAGTGCCTTGCTTGGACGCTTCTCGTCGGCTCGTCTGCCTCCACAGCAACATCCCTGGCCTTTCTTTACGTTCTCTCACGATTCCCGACGTTTATCCGGCGCGTCAAGGATGACAGTGCGGCTCCGACCGTCGTGCTTCGTCTCGTCTTCTTTTACCAGCTCAATGTGAGTCTATTACGTCGATGGCTTTACCCGCGCTCACTTTCCCCTATTTAGATTGGACGCATCATCTATCGTTTCTTGTTTTCTCTGCCCTTGTTTGTATTATCTCTGGATGGTGTACGAGGGACCCACCCAATCAACGAAAGCGCGTAAGTGTCGGCGGTGATACGGTCTATAACCGCTCATTCTCGATTCATTGCGCAGATTCTGGCCGGGTAGGTACCCCATCTTTCTGCTGAACAGCCATGCTGATGTAGATCAGACTTTTTGTTGATGATTGGGGGCATTGGTGCATTCGTGTCGTCCGCAATAACCCTACTCGTACGCCGTTTCCGTTTGCGCATGCATCTCGCCAATGTTTTGTAGGTGTTTTACCCCCGTTCGCTGACGCAAGAGCTCGGTTATACCATCATCGCCATCATAAAATCGCCTCCTACGGCCTCTATGGAGCTGACGCGACCGCCTGGGGTCTCCAACCAGCCCCCTGCTTCTCCCAAGGACCCAGTCATACACATCTGTCGGCCCCCTTCGGAGCACCATTCGTCGTACTCGGGACATGACGCATCGCCCGAGTATGAACTCGAGGACCCCTCGAACGCTGCCCGTCCGACCTCGCTCGAAAGCAACTACCGGATACACGGTTGGCAGCCTCCAGACGACGAAGCCCCGAGTTCCGAGTCGTATGTCTTTGATCGGCGATCGAGGAGTCTGGTGCGGTCACGCTCTGAGGGCCACGGGACGGCGCTACATCCTTATGTGAGGTTCCTTTTTCTTGATGATTTTCCGTGCTGATCGTCGTCGCAATCGACAGGTTCGCGTGTTCCGGTCACCTATAGGTGAGAGCGCGTTTTAGTCATATCGTTTTGTTCGCGTGCCTGAGCTATTTGCAGATATTGCTGACATTGAAGCGCTCGACCACCTGCCCCAACGATGACTGATGCTTTCGCAGTCATGACACAGACGATACCCCGGCACGTGTCGACGTTCTCCGTACGAGGGCATGATTCCACGCTTTATCTTTCTTCGCTTCTCTTGCTTTCACGCTCGATGTCATACACTGCTCTAATCGCTCATGCTTGCACCACATTCATTCACTCGCTGTATCTATCGTTTTGTTATCGCTCTTGTATTCATAGCTTATCTAAAACACAACCTACACGTACGCTACACTACACGGATCGGCAGTGGCCCTTTTTGTTTTTCTTTCTGCTACTATGATACTTCGATCTACTGACTGCATCTGTCCATACTGAATGGAGTTGTCCCGATGGCGACGTGGGTGATCGGATCTCGTTGGCGCGGGGCGTACGTGGCCAGGTTTCGAACGCGTCCATTTGGAAACACGGAGCTGCAGCGCTCGTTTGTGAGCGGGCGCAAATGGACTCGCACACGATCCGAGTTGGCCGGATCGGATCCCGGTGGAATGGAAGGGGGCCACGCAAAGACCACGCGATCAAGGACCGAGGGTCATAACGGCGATCCTACGCCGGCGTAGACTTGTCACTTGGTCGATGGTCGACTGGTGGTCATCCGAGTCGCGGGCGGGCCCACGGGCGTGTGAGGTCGCCGATGGGGCGATGATCGCGCCGTCGCTGGACGACGAGCTGCACATGTCTGATCTCCAAGGCGGGTGTGGGACACGAGCGCCGTCTCCCTGATCAGACTCGCCTGCATCAGCGAATACGATCAAGTAGACGGGGGTCTGGACGACCTCGCCACGGGGCGTGGACGTGGACGAGCAAGGGCGTGGCCAAGGACAAAGGGACGTGGGATCACTCGGCCAACGCCGCGGACCAAATCAGGAAACACGGGACAAACGCTAATCATGACACGGACGGGATGGCGTCATGAAGGCTGGGTGCGGGAGGGCCCCATGGGTCGGCGCTGGACAACGTCCGAGTCTGATCCGACGACCCGCACGTCATCGGAAACGCGCATCTAGACCGACGTGGGCTGTCGCTGCGATGGTCGGGTCACGCCGTCCGCGTCTGATTGATCGCGGTGCGACACGCCGGTCAGAGCGGATAGAGTGGGAGTCGTCGTGGCGGGACGTCGGTTGGGTCGTGGTGACCATTACTGGAACTGGAGACAAGGTGACGCGTCGTTGGACGACGAAGTGGAGTTGTCCGGTGGAGCGTGGTCTTGCGTTGCCCACGTACGCGTCATCAGCCCGACGCGTCTGATTGCTTGGCGTGTACAAATGCAATGGTCCATCAGAGCGAAAAAACAAAGGGCCCGCTGACAGCTTCGGAGCCGTCTCTGCATGTTGACCCAGGGTCGCAAGCTTCATCCGTACGGTTCTGGCCCCAACTCTAGGTAATCTCGCGATGTTGCGAGTCAAATTTTGTTTCAGACCCGAATGCCTGTCATCGTCAATGGTCGTACTAGTCCCGGTTTAGTCCATGGATGTCAACAGAGTGTTCCAAATGAGATCTGGGGTAAATGGTACTCCCGTCGATTCATTAACAAAAAAAAGATCTACTAGGGTCAGTCTCACGACAGTCTAGACCTTGTTGGAAACTGAACTATAAAACTCACGTATACGACGTGACGCCAAGCGACTTTGACCAGGCCCGGGGCTGTGCGTTTCTCCCGCACAAGTCTCTTGGCACAAACTTGAAGAGTGTGCATATACGATTCGCGCCTCCCGTTTCAGATCGCGGTAAGGTACTCAATACGTCCAGCCCAAATCGTTCCTTGAAACCGGTTACCGATGCCCGACACCCGACGCCCGTACCGTACCCGCCTAAGAACGATCTTGTTGGATCCAAGATGGTATCGACCTCGAAACGATTGTCCTTTGCACTCACCGTTTACCGGCAAATATTCACCGTGGCAATGAAAGTTCCTGTAGTGAAGCAGATGCGGGGACGGGGCGTCTCTACCCCTCTCGCCGCCAAGCTTCCCTGTGACCACATCCCAGGCTGTACTTGAGGAGCTGGAGAAGTCCAAGGCACGGATTGCAGATCATCATGATCACCATGAAGCCTGTCGGAGAGATGACCTACAGCTCCAAGCACGTAACTTTTACCTAGTTCCGACAAAAAGTTTGAGACGAGTTGAGCTCGCCTGTGAGTTGAACGGGATGAACAAGATGACGCGTACCGTTGCTCGTAAGAGTACGACCGGCGGCGGATTAACTTGGACCCGGCAATAATGATCGGATGCCATACCTCCCTAATCAATCAAGTCGCAGGACAACAGCCCCAGGGCCTAGTACTACGTGCCCGATCAACTTCCACTGCGGTATATGTTCCGAGCGTCGTCTTCTCATCAACCGCCACTCCGCCATCCCCGACTAAAAACTGCGACGCAATTTGAGACGTTGTTCGCCATTGATCTCTCCTTTTCAGGATCTGACCGTGAGCCTCGCATTGCCTCGTAGACGTAACCAGACAACCCGCACGGTATCTTGCCAGTTGTCGCCGGTTGGTGACCCGTTCACGTGGTTCCTGTAATCACCTGCTAGATTCCGAACAAAAGAAAATCATTTCGGTGAGACCCTTCGAAAATTGATCATCAACGCAAGTAAACAACCTTCCTGCCAATGCACGGAACCCTGTAGTCCAAGCCTTTACATTTCACTGGCACATATTTTAAAATCTATGTTCAATATGATACAGATAGATACTGTTTGAAAAACAATCACAATTGCAAAAGGTTTTTTCATATAAATTTACTTCAATTTGTTACTGTTGTTTCTCAGAATATCTACTCTTTACATGCTGCCTCTTCTGGGGTAATACCACTAATATACATCATTGCCAAGTTCATCTCATCCATTGTATGAGCTAGTATATTCCTTTTCTTTAATGAATGCATCTTGGCTTTCTTTTGCTTTACTTGTGTGATAGAATCAGTAGCTGAGTTATATAGATGGTAGTGGTGAAAAACCTTTGTAATATCTTTTATGGTATTTCTTTACCACTTTGTGTATATTTTTGCTTTTCCAAGTCTTGTAGGCTGCAACACCATATATGAAATCAAGGATTATAGCAGGTGGAAGATCTCTTGTATCTATTGTTTCAGGAAATGATATAACCACATTTGATCCTATATGATATGCTTTAGAATGCATTGGTGAAATTCCTTTGGCCATATCATTCAATAAATCCTGGATTTCATCTGCACAATAGTAGGCAGGTTTTAACTGATGAAGTATAATCTTGATATTGCCTGTATGATGAGGCCCTTGTTCAATACTTGGTATGTCAATAGCATCCATTGCAAAATTGGGGATCTAAACATGAATGCATAATAAAAATGCCCAAGTATAAAATAAAAAAGTACTATACCTTCAAAAAAGCAATATCTCCACAACTGAAGATACTATGAAGTGTCTTATTCAATATTATTCCATTCTGAACATTATTGATATCAAAGGTAAAGGGTTGTTGTGAGGTATAATAATCAGCACAGTTTTTGATGACTGCCTTGATATACTAGAATATAATATGTTAGAAATTAGCATCAGATAATTATGAATATTACCTCATTTCCCTTACACCTAGGAATTAGATGTACTGCATCAGAATGTTGTCTAATTGTTCTTGTGATAACACAACACTGCCTATCTCATTGCATAACTTGATCTCTGAAGTTGCTTTGAAATGGAATTTCAATAGAGGGGTCCTTGAAAACATAGGGGTTGATAAAGGAAATTTTTTCTAGAGAAAGTTAGCAAAGCTCATCAAATACATAAGAAACATCACCTGAAGGTTGGTAATAATACTGTTCCTGATCCAATGATGTTGTCGAGTAACACTCAGCACGAGACGGAGTCTCTGACTGAATATATACCTGTCGAGTAACACTACAACAGGTATAAGTAAGGTCAAGTGATGGTTAGCGACGGTCCTCACCTCAGCACGAGACGGAGTCTCTGACTGAGGTGCAGCGATGCGTCGCGATAACCTTTTATCTACGGTATTAGGTAATCTGGATCTAACCGGTCATGTCCGTTTGCTATGAGTCCGTACAAAATAACAACAACAGATGTACCATGATAGTCAACTGGTGGACCATCTGGCATTGCTGAAAGCTCCCCATGAGCTCCACAAATGCTGAACATAACAAACCTCATCCATTTGCAAGGATAGATGCATAGTCTTTTGATGTCACTTTGGGGGATGGAGAGAATGGGAATTGGATGGTCCCCAGCAGAAAGATAAATCTCAATGTTTGATCCTGAAGGCATTGCTGCTTTGGCAAACAAAGTTACAATAGTTATATTCTGTTTGTTTACATTTGGATCTATGTGTCGAGTTTCTAGTATCTTGATAGATCTAGAACTCTTATCTTATCTGAAACGACCTGAGTGTTTCATCACGTGTTTCAGATTATATTTCACTTACAATATCTTCTCATGGAGATAGGCTCCCTTTATGCCATTGGCTATAGATAAAGGACACTGTCATGTGATGTTCCATCACATTCTACGATATTCTATCGTTTCACCTTTCTTAGGAAAGAGTCGTACATACGTACAAATAAAGCTTGTACTATATAAGACCGGCCTTACAGCCTGGCAATACAAG
>JBBPUA010000978.1:0-10669 GCA_038094355.1 Afroboletus lepidellus | reverse complement strand
AAGAGACATCATGTTTCGGAAGTCGTTCAGAGAGCGCTAAAAGGCGGCCATGGTAGCGCATCATATAGGTCCTCCCCATGTCGATATCTTGGACGAGAGACGGGTTCCTCTGGCGGACTTGGAGAAGCGAACACAGCTTCTCCTCTTCTTTGAGCCATCCAAATTTTTTCGCAGCTCTGTCGTCGGCATAACACGCCGAACCACGCTCGACCGTCTTGTCGTACCGCAAGTGCAACGCAAACTGGTAGACTTGATGAAACGAAGTACCTTCAGTTTGACACGCTTCATTAATGACGTCGGCGGGCGACTCCCAAAACGAAGGGTAAATCTGCTTGCGCTGCTGAAAGAGGACATTCTCGTCGTCGATTTTCCCATCTTCATCCCGTTCATCTCCGGCGCCATCGCCAAGTCGAACGCGTTTCGCGGTGTCACGGGCCGATTCCAAACGTTTACGTTTGCGAAGATTACGGCCATTCATCGCGGGGGGATCATCTGTCCCCTGATCTTCTTCATCCTGGTCTGTGGTCCTTTCCTTTTGGGAAAGGATAGAAATTAGTGCACGAAGGTTGAGAGCGGGACGGAAAGCATAGCCATGGAAGACCGGGCCGCTTATAAAGCTGTGATAACGCCTGTCTGGCCAGTAATAGGATGCGTTGCGACGCAGGGACTCGACATGGTGGATGGTATGGACGTCGTTTGCCGGGTCCATTTGCACAGGAGAATGGGAGGAAAGAGCACGCGAAAACGCGCCTCGCGACTATTACAAAATCAGTAGTCACGTGATGATCATTCCCTATTCGCTCCTAGTAACGCGCTTCTTCTCGTTCAAAGGGACGGTATATTGATACAAGTTAAATATGCGGGTATTGGCGACATGGTTGGGAATGAGGGTCTAAACTAGATGTTGAAATAAAATGCTCGGGAAGGCATCACGGAGCCAAGCGGGATGCCGTCTCTAGGTTGTGTTATCCATGTCCGATGAGAGGCGGTGGGCAATGCGTGAACATAGTCCGTGGCAAGTCCGGTAGTGTGGTCGAGGTCATAACAAGAGTCGTCGCTGCGTCGTGAGTGCGTGAACGTGGTCAAGGGGCGGCAAAACCCGGTGGCTGGGACAGCGCTAGATCTTCAACTCTCGAAAACCACGCACGTCCAACCTTCCCGTTCCATTCCGCCGCCACTCCTCTTGCATGCTAGCTTCCTCATCCACACCGGCGTCCTCGACTTCCCTCGACTTCGTCAACCACTTCTCGTCTGTTTCCGCGCCGACGTTCCTCTTGAATCGGCCACCGGGAATGATTATCTTCCCAGCACTTGCCCGTTTCGCGACCAGCACGGAATGTGGCTTGGGAAGTCCAAGTGCCTTGCGCTGACGTCGTGTCAAAGGTTTCTCAATAACCATGAGCTCCGGTTCAGGCTCCGGGGGCGGGGTCCCTGGAAGAGGAGATGACGCAACAGAAGAAGAGCGTGTAGAGGAAGACCTTGGGGTCGAGAGTTCAGGGGTGGATTCCTCTGGATCATCGACCTCGATGTCGTTCGAGTCCGAGTGCGGTTGCGTCGCAGGAGCGGGAAGTTTGTTGGCGCTGCGTGTTCTCTTGGCTACAGAGTCCGAGACACAGGAAGAGCCCGATGATTCATCAAACGTACGCTTAGGGGACCGATGTACACGAAGGATAGGGGGCAGTGAGGAATCTGGTTGCGGGGTGACAGGTGTGGGTGGTAATACATCAACATCGATCTGAGGTAGTGATGAAGCGGAAGAGAGAGGTGAAGGCGAGCGCGACATGGGAAGTGGGATTTGTGTTGGGGTGGCCATAGTCTCTTCGATCTTCACCTTCGTGCTTGCGAACTGTCCATTTTTGGTACGTTTAATGGCTGCCTTGGTCTCCGGCTTTGCCTTTGCGCGTGACGATGGTGGCTTCTTCTTCACAGGGGAGGGTGCAATAACTTCCGAATCTGCTGGAAGTTCACAAACGTTTGGGAGGCCTGTGTGCGGACCCCTTAGATTACGAATCGATGAGAAATGTTCCCAATCGTGGTATCTACGTGCGCCAAATGTTAGGATTCTCAAGGTTCGGATCATACGGAATGAACTTACGCCACATACACCGTATCGCTGGCCGCCTCCTGCTGTAACATTTCTTCTTGTTGCTGTTGCTTCCGTACACGCCTTCTCTCACGTGCGTCCACTCGCTGACTGTCAGCTTGTGTCGCCGGAGAAGTAGATTGATCGGCGATAACCTCCCCCGCATCCCACTCAATGACGTATACAAGGCCAGGCTGCACTACCTTGACGTTTCTCCGCGTAAAGTGGGCGAACGCGGACAGCTCGAGGTGGCCGCCGTAGGTCCCTGCAACGCCAGGTGAAAGGAAAGAGTGAGATCCTGCCGACAGGGGCATAACCACCACGCACCTTGCTCCCTCATGCACCGCAGATGAGCTGTCAACCCACGCTCATCTTCACAAAACGGTTCGTAGCGCTGCGAGTGGCTCTCGATCCAATCGCATATATCTTTGCGCAGTTGAAGGTGGTATGAAGGGGAACCGTAAAGTTGATCGCTTAAAGCGCGGAAGAGACAATTTCCGTCGCCCAGCGTGTGGGCCGCATACAGGCCCAACGAGCGGAGCTGCTCTGTCAGCAGTTGGGTGTTTTGCTCGGGATCGGCGAGGGGCTAATAAGAGATACAGAAATGATCGCAACGAAGTAATAAGTTGGCTGCCACCATCCTCATGAGAGGAACGTGGGGGACTGACCCTGCCTTTCGACCTCGTCGTGCGTGTCCTCGCTGCTTGATGAGGATGTGTCAATGACCTGCCCAACACAACAAATGTTTGCAGCACTGTGCAATACGAAACGCACTTTGTAACGGTGCTTTGCCATGTTTCTGATGCCTTTTCGAAGAAACCATTATAAAGTAACACAATTTCCAGTGTTTCGCACTTTTTCGAGGGGGGATCGCGTTGGTTGTTAATAAACCCTCACTCCCACGTTCTGGGGTCCTGTCGCACGGGACCCCGGAAGGAGGCTGCCACCCCTGCCTCATTGTTTCCACCCCTTGCGCAGCGTGGGCAATATCAAAAAAATCATCCGAAAGCTACTGATCCACCCAGAAAACGGAGGCACGAAGGAGAATGGTGCCTACAAATAATCTATTACAAGTCTCCTGTTATCCCAGAGTCGCTCGCGTCCCAACACCACCTGGGGCGGGTGGCGACGGGAATGACTTTTCGCTCTGACTACGATCTGATACGAAACCGCTATATCTGGTGCCCCCTCCACATCAGTACCTGATCCTGAGAATAGTTTGGAGAACATGCTCACATCTTGCCCAGACGATCCAATTCTTCCCTAGAAACAGAGGCTCGCGTCGTCTTTAGTGCCTGCAAAAGGTCGTCTTGTGTGATTTCGTACTGCTACCACCCACGCTATTCAGCAGGCATCCACAAGTATTAAAAATGCAAACAAGACCTGTTTAGGTGCCTCGGGTGCCTTCTTCTCCGCGTTGACATTCGTTTTAGGACTCCTTATTTGTTGAAGCTAGAGGTGCTGACGTCAGTTCATTTGCCGAACAAGCGTATACAAAGTTGAATACTCTTTTCTGCAGCGCAGACTCCTCTGCTCTGGAAAGTGTCTTTTGATCGGCTCCAAGTGTTACGTACTGAATTCGATTCTCTTCCTCTTGGCCTGACCGTCTGATCGATGTTGCGTCAATGGCCGCGTGCACGACATGGAGATGAGCGTTGTATACGAGAGATTGAAGGTCAGCTCCTGAGTAACCCTCAGTCAAGCGAGCAAGCTCTTCGAAATCAACCGACGGCGCCAGAGTAACCTTGCGGCTGACAGCTTGCAAGATCTGATGAGTAGGATCAGCATCAGCCATGTATGAATAGTAGCATCCCTTGCCTCTTGTCGATCCTCCTCATTGGGCATGTCACATAAAACAGCCTTATCAAGACGACCGGGGCGAAGGAGGGCAGCGTCAATGAGATCAGGTCGACTTGATCGAGCACTTAGCCAGTGACAATGCTGATATTATGAGTACCAACCTTGTTGCTGCGAGAACGTATACTCCAGTTAAGCCCTCAGCACCGTCCATCTCAGTCAGCAACTGGTTTACTACGCGATCGGTTACGCCTGTGCTGTCGTGTCCTCTGAAGATCATCGACATAAACTAGCACACAGGCATAAAATGAAAAATGACGGACCTCTTGGGAGCGATAGAGTCAAACTCGTCGAAGAACAGGACGCACGGCTTCGCAGTTGAAGCTCGATCAAAGATATCTCTAACCTGATAAGCAAATTTGAAAAAAAAGGAACGTTCACGCTCATTAAATACGCACGGATTTTTCACTAGCACCAATGTACTTATTCAGGAGCTCAGGGCCTTTGATGCTGATGAAGTTCAGCCCACACTCTCTGGCAACGGCGGACGCAAGCAACGTCTTGCCACATCCTGGGTAACCATACAGTAACAACCTATTTGGGTGTGGTCATCGGCCTGCGGGAGACCTTACTAGCTCAGCTCACCCTGAACGCAAGCGCAAGGGCGATTGCTTGAATAAGGGAGCATACTTGGTGGGCCATTCGAGTGTTTCTCTCAAAATACGTTTGACCCGCTGTAGTCCTAGAATAAAAGTAAAGCTGTCAGGTCGCCAAATGAAAGTGATTCAGACTCACCCCCTATGTCAGCCCACTCCACGTCCGATTTCTGAAGTGGGACATCACGCAAAGAGCGAGGAACGAAATCTACTTGCGCATTCGAGAAATCGATGCCGGATAGAATAACCTAGGGCATCCGTTAGATTTGCAACAACAACCGATCTAAGTCATAATCTTTACTTCAGGTGCCCCTCGTCCATACTTTAAAAACGCTCTGCTGGCACCTTGCTGCACTGACCGGGTAAGAAGGTCTTGTAGATCAGCAGGGGAATAACCTTCTGTGTGCGTCGCGACCATGGCATAGTTCGGAGTATCGTCAGGGTCTAGGATGAGATGAGATTTTGAGCGCAGTCGCTCCACCAGGTTTGCCAGTATCTGATGAAAGGTTGGGTCTGGAATCCAAGGAATAATCAGACACTAACCTCTTTGCGTGCATCCCTGTTGGGAGACTGAATATGATACACTTCATGAAAGATATGTAGTGTATAGACGAGAGGATGCAGACTCGGTTGCGATTCGGCGGTGCCAATCATGACTATCCCACGAAAGTTGGAAGGCATCATTCGTGCTCCGGACGAGTATTGAGCGATGAAAAGCTCCGTAATATGCCGATGGCGAAATGAATCAGTGTGCTAGCGGCCCGTTTTCTAGTCGTCAATACGAAAACACCACAAATGAGAACGCAGATATTACTCACCTCGACCTCTGGCCTCAAGATCTTGTCCAGGTTATCAAATATAAGTACGGTCGGACGATGCCATGCTGCTATCTCGTACAAGTATCGGAAGAGTGTTTTCAGGGTCGACACCGGTTTCTCGGCGTAGAACTTGAAATCAATGTAGTAGGTGTCTTTGTCCAATTAGTGACAATATGAGTTAGAGAGAAATCAGGGCATACATGCATATGTGCGGGTGTCCTCCTCGAGCCGCTTCGCGATCGCCCGTGCTACTGAGGTCTTCCCGACTCCTTTTCTCCCCGTCAAGAGAATTGCAGATACTACGGTGCTCTGTTGAGCGATGGGGAAACTGTCTAATCAATGAGCAACGTACTTCCATGCGCCACCTTCTGGAAACCTTGGAGAGCAAAACTAGCAACAAGTTGTTTGGTACCTTCCTCGAGAATGTCCTGCACCCCGGATAGTACAACGTCTGGCGAAATCGGTTTCCTGAAGGTTTTAGTTTCGATCAAGGATATTCTGATTAGATATACTCACGACGCTTTATCCTCGTTAGTGTCGTCAGCGGGAGTGTCTGTAAAGAGGTCCGAAAATGACTTTCGCTCTCCAGTTGGAGTAACACTGATCGCCACCGTCAACACGAGCCTTCAACAACACTACAGTACGCGTAGGGTTCACTCACTGAATCCAATGCCAATCGCCAACACCTTCTAGTCCATACGGAAAGTATACGTGGCTTTCTAGCACCTGACTGGACCATCCCACTAATATAAAGTCCTTGGCAGATGCATTCGATGACGTCTGATCTGGGGGAGGATGTTCGCTTTTACCCCCTGGGTAAAGAACCTGTGCAGCAGGCTCCTGCGTTTCTGCGTTTGCTTTCGCACCGCTAGAGGACTCAAGTGGGTTCTGAGGAGGGTCCAGCAACCGATACGAGAACCTGAGGAAAACATCCTTCATATCTTCCTTCATCGGATATCGAGTTTGTGCAAGGTTAGAGAACGTGTAGGGGTGGATATAAGCGAGTATTTCCTGTCGATTATAGCGAGGCGGCGAGGGTGAAAATCGTTCGATCAGGCGGGTCGGTAGAACTCGCAACACAGTCGCTGGTAAGGACGGTTTTGCAGGATCCTTCTTGACTGCATCGTCTGGAGAAATGATAGATTGTGTGCTGCCGGCAGCTTTTTGGCGAGCGTGCGTCTTTGGCGCGATACTAACTTCGCTATCGGTCGTCAGGAGGGCTGCGTTACCTTTGGTCGATGGGGCCAAAGATACTGGGGAAATCGGTGAGGTCAGTACGTTGGGCAAGACAAACAGATCCTACCAACGAGGAGACGGACCCTTGTGCGTCCCAACACCCACACATCGATTTCTTGGCCGACCTTTGCGACTCGAACCTGGGACAACAAGGTAGACTCGACATGGGAAGCATGGATTTCCTGGAAAAGAAATAAGAGCAGCCTCGATAGGACAAGCAAAGAAGACACACGATAATTTCCCAGTCGTCTGGCGTGAGAGGTTCTGTTCCAACCGAGGAGGCAAAGGGTAGATCATACAACAGACCAATCTCGACCTGCAGAACACAAGATCAGACGGCGTTCCCATGAGAAGTACCAAACGTGCAATGTCGCCCTCTGCAAATCCAAGGCCTTGCGCATATTGAGGATCGATCTCGATCGTCTCGAGCACGTTTTCCCGTGCATCCGCGTTGAAGTGGGCAAGAGAAGAGGAAGACGCCATTCCAGTCCATCCCACATAGGCCTCGATCTTGGAGGGTTGAGAGTCGCGTTTCAAATGGATGGCAAGCGTTTGTGGTCGCTGTCGGGTATCAATTGGACGTCATGTGGGGTACAGGCACCCGGCACGCACGCACTATGGATCGTTCGAGGAGCGGGCCATAAATTGAGATGGGCAAATTCACAAGGGAGGATTTCAAGGACACGAAATGTATCCGTGCTCTCCGTGGCATGCTTTTGCTGTACGGACTCTGATGGAAGTGGCAACGGCCTAGCGAGGCGGTGCAGCACTCCAAGTCCTTGTCAATGCACAGTCCTTCTCACACGTCTCCTGCAGGGCGACCTGCTGCGCTTCGACTGGTCGTGCTGCGCATCACACCTAGAAATAATCTTGGTCAGATATCTATATATTCTACCCGCTCTGCTCACTCTCCGTTATAAAATAGTCGACTCTTGGTCATGGTTGTCCTCGATGAAAAGTCCATGATTCCTCCCCCTCCATACGCAGCTCGTTTGGTTCCCCCACCATCGCTCCCTGGCGACCGATCCCACCACAGCCTGGCTGCATTACCCCCATATCTGCTCCTCAAGATAGTATACATGATGTTTCCCCAGACCCCAGGGATAGACGAGATCCGTCTTAGGCGCCAACGCAAGATGCTGTACTGGTTGGCGCACCAGCTTCGTTTGGTGAACAGATCGTTCTACATTGGTAAGCTCGTTTCGTTTTCCAACAGATGGCCAAGCATCTGATACATCTACAGCTTGCATGCACGTTCTACGCTCTACTTATCTACCTGCCTATGCTTCCCTCGTCCGTGCTCCATACACGTCCGACCCATTCCCCTTGTCCTCTTCAAGCTCGTCACCCACTGGCTCCGTGGAGACGGCGCAACGCGAGACGCACGTCCTCGATCTCTTCATTGCACTCAAAGTGCGCGAAGACGTGATGATGGATGATTCTGAACTTCACCTTGAACGCGAAGAGTCCTTCAAGGACTTGTTCGATCTCATGCAACCACGCAGTCGCCTGGAAGACCTCGTGCGCCATTATGGTGCCCGCGAGGGGTTAATTCATACGGACGATTCTTGTACCTCGCCGTCGTCGGCCGGTTCCACTTCCCAGCTTCTCAGTCGTTCTAGCTCCAGCAGCTCGATAAACAGCAGGAGGACCGCCAGACCCGCCCCTCTCCCGTTCTCTATGCTCTCCGTGTCCTTTTCTCCTCGAAAGGTGGGGCTTGTATTATCTACTTCAGGGAGAAAACGAACGATCGTGGAGATCTCGAGGACGAGGGATGAGGAACTGCAGGTCACTGCCAAGAGGCTTGTCAAACAACTCAAAGCTTGGCTGCGCGATGCTTGAAGCGCAACGATATCAGCAAGACAGGGCTCTGATGTTCGAGGGTCTCGCAACAACTCACGTACTTGTTATTCCTCCCAAAATATTCTACATACGGATTCTATAGATCTAATACCAAGCTGTCCATCGTAAAGCCATCATACAAGTTTCCACGAACGGAATTGTTGCAAAAACCCCTGTATTTTCTTGCAAACGTTAGTGGTGATTGGGCCTAGACGACGTTGTCTTGTTCAACTTCCAACGCCATGTTCGGAGTCCGTTTGATCAGGAAGTCCGAGCTTGGTAGCACAATGGGCCGTCTGCGCTACTAGGCATCTCACATGAAAAGTGAATGCATTCAACGAGTGAAGGAACTTTTCACAATCGGTGTGTCGTTCAAGACAACAGGACACAGCCTTCCCAATCCTCCAGTGCAAAACTGCAGGAAACTAGCTGAGCGTGCTCCTCTGCAGCAAATAAATATGCGTTCTCTTTCAGCTCTTCCGCTGCTATAGCATGTAGCAGCCGAACAGTCCTGAGTCTGGGCGCTGTGATAGTAACGAGGGCAGAAACTAACGCTTGATAATGGCATGGTAATCCCTTTGGAGCTTTGGAATGCAGACCGAGATAGGAAACTGGGGGAAGGACAAGGCGCGGCTTGAGCTCAAGCCAGGTGCGAAGGTAAATGACAAGCTTGTCGAGCGTTACACAGCATTCAGAGAGCAAATCGAGCTCATTCTGCAAAGAGTCGCCAGGAAGACAAAAATCGAGGGTGACAGCAGTGAGATTTGCGCAAGTTAGCTGCACAAAATTCTTCCATGCACGGTCGAAGAATGGTGGGGGTATACAATCGTAGGTGAGCTGACGGAGTGCGGGGAGGTGGTTTGCATCTTTGTCCCGCGGAAGGTAATCTCGCAGAAAGACAGACATCAGAGTGATGGATTCTAGTTTCGACATGACAGGGACATCGAGACGATTCCTAGAAGCCCTGTCGGCAGGGGTAGGGCAGCAGATTGGGCACCTGAGTATCTTTAAATTCGGAGACGCCGCAAGGAGTATCATCAAGTCTTCTCTGATGGAAATCGTCAGCTCGAACGTTGAAATATATAAGGTACATGTACTTGCCTGCAAGGTCGAAGGATCGACTCAGAACAATCGAATACTCGCAGAGACGCCCCGCATGTCTCGGCCAAAGAGAGGACGACAGATGTAGGGAGTTGGCGAAGCCAACAATCATTCCATGGTAACATGGGCATGGAAAGCGTAATGATGGAGAGATTTGGAAGCTGGCGCACGACTGCAGCAAGCATGTCGTAGTCGGAAGCTTCGCAGCGCTCGTCTTCGATGAGGACATCCAAACGCTTTGCCCACCAGCCAAGCCTATTCTTGCCCTGCGCCGTCAAGGCGTGTCTCTGAAGTGATTCGTGGAGTGAAACCAGAGTATGCACTCTGGTAACGAGGATGCTTTGATAGAGGAATTCCAATGCGAGCGAGCTCCAAACTCTGCAAACGAGGGCTATATTGCGCTTTGTGCGAAGGGAATCTTTTAATAAGTGCAGCTCGTGCTGTTTTACTAGCGCGCGAGGCAAGTCGGAAGAAAATGAACTGTCGTAGCTCAAGAGTGCTTCGAGATCGGTAGCAAAACCGAAGATCCGAAGCCATACTTCTGGTGGCATGGCAAGTGAGGTATGTGGAGGAGAGGCGAAAACCGACGTCATTACGGAGGATGCGTCAGGGTAGTGGGTGTGGGCGGTGGTTTGCAGCCTTTATTATTGGCTGGGTGGTGTCGTCGGACTGTAACAGTAACCGGGAAAATCCAATTCTGTCCGAGGGAGATGACTTATATATGGTCGGCGAGCCTGGGAGTGTCCTGGGAGTCGAAGGGGGTGTCACAAACCTGGGATGCCGATGTCTACGCACAAGAGATCGCTAGAGGAATCGATCGTTGAACAGAAAAAACTCATCTTCCTATTGGTTGTTCCTGATCATCTGCAACCCTTGAGGAGAGAAGGGCCAGTGTTGATGAGCTTCTTGGTCACGCTGTCGTCCCAAAATGTGCGCGTCGACTGACAAGGTCGGTGTCGGCTTCCGTGAAGCTGGGAAGAAATGGCGTCGGTCGTGGGCAAATCATTCCCATAAGGCTGTTCCTTTGAACTTCGACCTGGGCAGGGATTAGCACAATCCTCCGCGCTCCGCGGATTTGTTCTATTCGTTTGTCGTCGTCCAGTCTGTCGGTGCATCCCAGCGCTGGGCAACCGACT
>JBBPUA010000977.1:0-10686 GCA_038094355.1 Afroboletus lepidellus | reverse complement strand
GAGCATGCTTGAACGCGGTCGCATACATGCCTGGAGGTATCCGCAAGTACACATCAGCTAAATTGTACTCACAATGGATCGAACGTGCAGCGAAACAACATGTATCTGAAGTTGGAATTCCTCGCGCTGAGAGGCTGAACCAAGTTCAAGGTCAGTGTGTGCAAGAGAGGATGTTTGGGCCATCCTGGCGACTGCGCGTCGGAATCCTCTGTCTGGCGCCCCTCTCTGAGGATAAGGGCAGTGCCATGCTTGCACAAGACCCTGGACAGAGAAGGGCATGGTGAACATATCACTTCGGTGAACAATGTATTGAATGTACCTATCTTCCTGTAATCCCACTGGCATACTGTCACGCGTCACCTCGTAGACATACAGTAGTCGTACCTTGTCTTCGCCCTTCGTAGTCGCCCTACAGAGCTCGGCCCCGTTCTCTCGTGCCCGCTTGCCTCAGTGTTTCCGCCGTTGGCCACGGTCTGTTTCCACTTCCAAGCTGGAATTGCACAGTCGACAAGTGCTTCGATCACAAACTGGGTGATGAGAGATGAGATGTCAAGACCATCGGATGTTCCAAGTGTCCTCGCATGCACGAGAGCCGAGACGACGCCACTGAAGCGCCGACGGTTCGGTGGAGACTGCCCTACAAGGGCGGAGATCAGTACTCCGTGCTCACCGAATCGAATTCTGCACACAGGTGCTGCACGGAAGAATCCGAGAAGATCCGTTCAGCCCGCGTAACCTGTGGGAACATCCGTTTTCCGAAGGTCACCTGAGAAGAACCATCGCGAGCCTTCAGTGGTCCCCGTGTTTACTCCTCCGTAGTTGCGGCCAGTGGGAGTCTCCTAAATGGATTTAGAAGATTGGTTGGGTAGCGGTTAAGCTCCTGGTGTTGCACACCTTCCCGTTCACCCTACGCGTCCCCGCTCGTACTGTACACGGCTTACCGTGGTCCAAGGCTGGGTTCTCCCTCAGGTAGTACGTCTATCATCTACGCGTGTGTTTTCCCTATCTGTTTTTTTCCTTTTCCCCTTCGTTAACTTGATCTAGGTGGGTATCATCTATCTGGAAGATGGCAGCCCATGCACGTATGCTAGATCACTGTTACTTTATGACAAGCTGACTCGGTGTTTCGGCGGTCAAAGCTGCGCGTCGGCATAAAGTATGCAGTCGCAGGATGATTAGATCCTGTAAGTTCGGTATCATGTTGGCATTCACTCGATAGTGTGAGCATCGCCTTATTTCCCTCAGTCATTCTGAATCGTTGCATCCTTGCGCTTTCCGGTTTGCATACTGCATATTCCCTTGAGTCATGCGTATTTACGAGCCTTGTGATACGCCTCCTTCCATGAACTAGATAGACGCTCACTATAGTACACTCTTGCTCACCTTAATCGACATGTTACATAATGATATTTATCAGTGACACACCGACTCGGAAGACCAAATGCATAATCCGAGCTACGACGCACGAACTTGAATAAAACACCCTACGACATTGCTTATCGCCATCTTGACGACACGCGGTCAATTCATGCTATCCCAGCTATGAAGGACTGATACCTGCTTAGGCACGTTGAAGCCCTGTCGGAGAATCAGATACCATGTAACACATGGTGGGCACCAAAGGAGCTGAATGCTTGCAAAAGTTAGCATGTGACTCGTCTCAGGAACAAAGACGAGCTAGGCTTTGCGATCCCATATGAGAAGTTCTCAGTGTGTCTGAAAGTCCCGTTGCCGAATCGGCTAAAGACCGGTAATAATGGGACTTCGAGACACTATAGCTAGAAAGGCAATCCTCCGTCCAACTTGTTGAACCGAGCTCTGCGATCACCTAATGAATGTTTCACGGCATCTTCCACCCAAACGTTACTATAAACCCGTCATACCCCCCCAGGATACAGGTCTATCACCCACGAGTTTTTCAATACTTGCGTCCACACTGGTTCAAGAATGAGTGCAGCATCCGGGGATTTTGTATACAACAAGAACTTTGACTTGGTCAAGCGGCGGCTCGGAAAGCAGCACATCCAGATGTAATGATCCACTTACAGCCAACTGAATCGTATGCTGACTATCCCCTGAACAGGATAACAGTATGTCGTGCTTGTACCTGCGTACCGGGTGGCACCAGGCTGAGTGGATTGCAAGCTTGCAGGAATTATTGGGACCGGTCTGTTCCTCGGTCTTGGTCAAATTCTCGCTGTCGCGGGACCTTTAGGTTCGCTGCTGGTTTTTCTTCATGCGTCAACTGTGGTCTATGCGTGCGTTCTCCCATTTAAATTTCGGTTTCTTTGTATAACTTGGTCTAGGACAATGTTATCCGTCGGGGAGATGACGTGTTTTGCTCCCGTATCTGGATCGTTATTCCTCTACGGCGAGTCTCATTTTGGTGGTCGCAGTCGAGTGTAGCGCGTTGAACGTGGATACAGCTGCAAGATGGCTAGATCCTGCCATCGGATTTGCGGTGAGTCGTACAGCACACATGGTTGTTTATCGATGACACTTGATGAGTAGCTCGGATGGGTTCGTTTCACGAAATCAGTCAGCCTTATTCCAACTCACCTTTGCATACCATTCAGAATTATTTCTATGTGGGCATCTTTTTTTGATTGCGTGCACACTAAGCGCTGCTTCAGTACTTAGGAATATCCATACCATTCGAGATCACTTCATTCATTGCGATGATTAAATTTTGGGACACCAGCGTAAGTCCCCGTCACGCCGGTAAACCGGACTCACGCGTTGTCAGGCTCACCATGCTGTAATCTACATTGCGGTGGTTATCTTTGCGCTCCTTCTGATTAATATATTTGGTGTCCGGTCAGTTCCGAGTTCCTTTCTAATGCGATGCCATCCTCAGTCTACCCATTAGAGCATTTGGCAACTGTAAGTAAGGTTCGGATGTCTTGTTGGTCCCTGCTAACCATCTATAGCGGAGATATTCTTTGCGTCATTGAAAAGTAAGTGTCATGGCAGTCCCAGAAAGCTTTTGCTTACGGTAAACCTGTAGTCATGCTTATAGTTGGCTTGGCATGTCGCAAAACCTGTTTTTATCCTCGTTTACTTATTCAAGTGAAAGATAATTGGTGGGCTTGTGATCAATCTCGGAGGAGGACCTAATCACCAAGTGTGAGTGTCTATGTATATTGATTTCATATAATTCATCCCACTCCTTCAGGATTGGCTTCAAGGTACGTTTCTTGGGTGTCATCTGTGACTTGACTGATGGTCTGGATAGTATTGGCGGGATCCGGGTCCTATGGTTTCTCGTGAGTGAATTTGTTGTTCGTGATGCTGATACCAATGAGATTGTACTATTCTGCACAGAACTGGAGCCCGGTGCCAAGGGTCGATTTCTCAGTTTGCTTGCTGTCGTCACACCTGTCATGTTTTCAATCAGTGGTATTGAATTTATATCATTGTGAGTTGTTCAGCCATCATTTAACCGTACCTCACCCTGCACACAGCACTGCTGCTGAAACGGAACAGCCCAGGACAAACATCATCAAGGCAATGAAGACGGTGGTATTCAGGCTGGTGTTTTTTTTCGTGAGGAACGGCATTACTTATTTGTGCCTTGACTAACTCCTTTTAAGATTGGCGCAGTCATAGTAGTCGGAATGATCATTCCATCCAATGACCCAGCCTTATTCAAGTAGTTACTGAGTGGCTCGTCACGAGGATTTTGTTTGAATTTCTTTTTCTAGAGCCGGGACAGCTGCTGGTCAATCACCCTTTGTGATCGCATTTCAAAGGGCCGGAGTCAAAAGTTCGAAGGTTTCTGGATCCCAATATCTACTCGTTGCTCATAACTCCCATTTTCGCAGTTCTCCCTTCTATTGTCAATGCTGTTGTGCTCACATCTGCTTTCTCTGCGGGCAACATGTACATCTTCTCAGCATCTCGCATTTTATATGGGCTAGCAGTACAGAGCAAGGCACCAAAGGTCTTCACGGTCTGCACGAGTGACGGTTTACCATGGATTGCAATTGTTACTTCGGTATGTACTCTCTTCTTGTTTCATTACTCTATTCATTATCTCGAACAGTGGCTTTTCTCGTTTTTGGCATTTATAAACTTGTCTGCGTCATCAGCAACGGTCTTTAAGTATGTTACATTTTTCTTGTATACATAAATATCATAGCTAACGTCGGTGTCCAGCTGGTTTGCTAGTTTAGGTGAGCATTGCACAAAGTGCTCGAAGGGTGGCATCATCAGTAACTGATTTTGTTTATAAGGAACAATGTGTGGATTCATTGGGTGAGATATTTGGGTGTCTTCAGTCACTTATTCTGCATCTTGATGTTCTTATGGCATAGCTGGATAACTCTCAACACGGCATACCTGCGATACTGTAAGTCCTGAGCTGATTCAATGAGGTACCCCCTAACACGATGCATGCAGATTATGGCCTGAGACAGCAAGGCATCGTTCCTTCTGGAATTTATAGGTCGCCTTTGCAACCCTTTGCCGCTATGTGGGCCGTTTTCTGGTGCGCAGTATGCCATTCGTTCTATAACAGATCTGAGTGAAGTTCGCAGGGTTTCCTTCTACACTCTCGTGAGTGGTATAACCATATTCTGGAAGTGGAACACGGCCAAGTTCGTGGCTGCCTGTAAGTCCTTCCCGATCGGCTCGTGCTCACTGCTGAGACTGCCCTGTTTAGACATAAATCTTCCCATCTTTATCTTGTTCTTCCTCGGATACAAGTTGTGGTACAAGACGGAGATGGCAAGTATTACTGGCGCGTCGGTCTTTGGGGGTCCGCTGATGTCCATTATCTCTACAGACGCCCCTCGCTAAACTAGATTTTGTCTCGGTATGCAGCACGTGTTGATTCCACTTGTCGTTCGTGCACTGAGAGGGTCGGCAGAACATTCCCAGTCTCAAAGAAACCGGGGACGAACAATTGCTGCTCCAGAAACCCTCATTTGCAAAAAGGTTGAGAGAGCTGATCTGAGGGTTACGTTTTCCTTTTCTTGCGACGATCTTGCCCGTTTCTACCCATTACACGCGCTGATTAACGGTCGCAACTGTTAATACACACGTACACCATTATCTTGCCCGTAGCATTGTCGTATATCCTGCGTAGGTTCGTTGCACACATTAACTTTGCTGCCCGCTCTCCAGGTTCGTACCGGACTTGTTATTTACTGCACTTGTCGTTCGATCGCTCATATGTACGTGACACTAGTATCAGTCTGGAATGTTCGACTAATCTGGAGCCATACAATGATTGTGACTACACTATAAAGAGATGGAAGCGGATTGAGCAGCTCGCTCAATTTCGTCGATAAACGCCCTTGGATTCGGCTCGCGTCCCAAAAAATCCTAGAATAGACCATAAACGATCACCACACCGCACGGGATTTTGCTACACTTCTATATCTGACGTACCTTGAGCATATCCATCTCGTCGCGACTTCCACCAGGAAGGAGGATCTTGTCGCGGTACAACTTGCCCAACTTGGGATCGAGTGGAGCATTCTTGAACACAGTCGCATACATGTCTGCAGCGAACACGAGGGAATAGGTATATCTGCAAGGCACATGTCAGCCGGATCCCGAGAGTGATCGAACGTCAAGCGAGATAACACACCCATAATATCCGACATCGTAGTCGCCAGCGATGTGCTTGAAGCCGCCCTGACCCGGCTGATCTCCGCCTTTGACGTGTGTGATTTGCTGTCTTAGCTCGTTCCACAGCTTGGTATAATCCGTATCAGCGTCCAAACTGTTGTTGTGTACCACGAGGTCAAAGGTCGCGTAAACGAGCTGGCGCAGATAGAAAAAGTCCAACATTGAGGTAGCGACTGTGTATATGCGGCTGGATCATCTGGACAGTACATGCAATAAAAACGCAAACACCAACCTCTTGACGATCTTGGTGATAAGCTCGTCCGATAATGGGTCTTGTGTTTTGTAATGACTCGACATCTTCTTCAATACCTCATGCTCCCAGCACCTGAAGTGAGACCGAATGAACGTCAATCCGGAAGTTCCCAGAAAATAGTAATAGAATCGACCAATTCTCGAGCATCTGAGATGGTGCCTCCGCGAAATCAATTGCAACGGTCGTCCCATGGAATCGCGAATATCGTGTCCGACTCAGTAACTCGTGGAATATATGACCCATTTCGTGGAAGAGCATGGTCACATCAAAGTGCCCCATGAGTGCTGGCCGCTCCGGCGTTGGTTTCGCGAGGTTGGCAACCATGGCTGCCGAGGGATAGTGTCGCATCCCGTTAGGAAGTTCATAGCCTGGAAGGATGCAAAATACGGAGGCATGGGGGGATTTAGCTTCTAGGAAGTTGCAAATAACACAATAAGAGAGATATGTTGCTATAAAGCGCGGTTGTGACGTACCGCGAGGATAAAGATCGAGGTAACAATATCCGGCGAAACCCAGCTCGTCCTGCGCATCTTGTTTCCAAACTGCAAACTGTTGGACATCTGTATGTAATTCGATCAGAAATACAACGCGCTGGTGTGGTTATGACTTGCCGGGGTGCCATACGTCCCTCGCCTCACCATCAACCTTGATGAATTTAACCCCGAGAAGACCTTGGTATATGTCTAGAATGGCGGGGACTACGAAGGAAACAGGGAAGTATTCTTTAACGAGAGTACTATCCAGGCTCAAGTTACGCTCGACGTAGAGGCGGGTATAATATCTATCAGTGGCACCCAGGTTAACAACTGAACTGTAGTAAGTGTACGTTGTACCTGGAGTCCCATGTGCGAAGGTCATCATCGATTGGTAGACCACGCTCTTCCCAGTCTTCATTTTTGAGCGCAACGATAGCCTCGAGTTCTTTCCTTCCTATAGGATCAAGATACACCCTGAGCTCATCCAAGAACTATCATAATATAGGTCAGGTACTGCAGAAATGAGCCTCGATCTTACTCACTTCCTTGACATTAGCAGCATTCTTTGACATCCTTACTTCGGTGGCATAGTCTGCCCATGAATCATACTGTAATATGTCGGCGATCTCCTTGCGTGCACGGAGTATCGCGCTTAATGGCTCAACATTGACCTCTAACCGAGCCTCGTTGGCCGTTTGCGCGGTCTTGCGCGTCGAGGGATTATGTGCACGATCGAACTTCGTCCAAATTTTCAGACAAATTGAACAATCGCTTTGGTGGACAGCGGGACTCACGACCGGCCAAATATCTGGCGTCTTAAACGAAACTTCATAGAATACATTGCCATTCTCCCTTCGTTGACCATACCCAGCGACTACGTCCTCTGGAACCCCGTCCAGTTCTTCGCGAGTGAACCTAACGTGACCCTGCATGGCGTCCTTAGTACCATTATGGCTTAACAAAAAAATTTTACTCACATTCTCTTCGTTGAAGTTTTTCTGTGGCATTAATCAGTATCATCAATGCGCACGCAGCGGGTGGACACTGACTATAAACTTCACACATCCATCCGAGAGCTGATCTTTCAGAGTCTTGAGCCTATCTCTGTCTTCCTTCCCAAGCGCCAAACCAGCTCGCTTGCCATCGAGCAACATCTTGTCAACGAGCCGCTTTTGCTCAGGGCCAAGTTTATCCCAAGCACCTGTCTTGCGCAAGTTTGCCTCGGCAGCAACTATGACCTCGTAGAGATCCTCCCGCATCAATTGTTCGTTTGTAAATTTGCGTGTGCGCTCCTCGACCGAGGTGGAGGCATCGCGTAATTCCTTGTCAGTCGAGACGTGCTGATAAAATGCAAGCGGCTCCGAAATACACTTTAACTCAGCTTCGGCGAGGGCAAGCGGAAACTATAAACAGAGAAGAGATTGGCAACCAAGGAAACGCTTCTCGAGGTACGCGTCTAAACTTACAAATACCTGAAGTGAGAATTAGCTTATCGCTATGTAGGCAGAGTAAAACGAGTTCACGTTATTGAAACCGAGCGTGTCCTCAGGCAGGTTGACGATCATATCGTGAACCTTTTTCTTCTTCTCCAGTGCTTCCGTGATACACCTGTCAACATCCTGAACGGTATGCTTCCAAGTGGGTGAAACTTGGGGCGGTGCCAACGAAGTCATTGAAGTCTGCAACTAATATACACGTCACTGAACCTTGACTACGTTCAGGTCTTGAGTGCTGTGAGGACCAAAAATATCCTAATTACATGAGTTACCGGGCCATAGCCTCACAGCTTCAAGTCGGACTTTGGGCACGTTACTGTAGCACCGTTCTGTAATTGTGCTAGTTCTATTGAATGTTCACTTGCATTCCACGGGAGTCCAGGAGTGGGGTCGCCTCTTGTTCTAGTTCGAATATAGCTCTGAAAGGCACGCAGGAAACGCGGGTGGACCAATAGTTCAGCCAGCTTCGAAGAAGCCATCGGGATTTGGAAAAGATGCCATTTCAAAGTGAAACATCGGTGCGGATGGCAAAACGCGTTGAGGGACGCTCGGCACGTGATCACATACGCGAACCCTTAACGTTTTGGGGTCCTCTTCGAATAACTTCCTGGTTCGCTATGCTCTCCGTTTCCGCATCGGAGGAGGAACCCTGTCCTTACATGATCATCCAGGGCGCTGCGACATTGTTATGAAGCGCAGGCGGGAAAACGATTATACAAGGGTCCACCGTATAGCCTATGGTGGGTGGAACCGCGCAGCCGAACAGAACGGGGGTGCTATTGTTCTTGGCTACCCATGTTCCACTTGCCTATCATAATGTGCCTTTCATCGTCACAACACGAAAGAACATGCCGCGGAATAGCCTGGACACTTGAAGCATTTCAATTTACCAAGTTTGCCCCGCGGCTAGCCCCATGTATTGTGGCTACAACATTCTCTACTTACTATGTACATGATGGATATAGTCACCTCTCAGTTTTGTTTGCGGACATCAGCAACCCTGTCTATTGCATCCTTGACAAGCCCAACGAGTTCCTCTTCTGCACCCACTATAGCCTGTACGCGACGTTCACGCGACAAGAGGTCACCGAACACCGTCTCTGGATCAAATGACTGGTGGGCCTTTTGGACAGCATCGGCGAACTTGGCAGGGTGAGCTGTAGAAAGCACGACTTGAACAGTTGTGGCGGAGCTGTGACGGATATGCTCTAAGTCCAGCGTACCATGGCGATCAATAAATTAAGAGACACACTTGGATTTTGCAAACACCTCAGCGGCATGTAGTCCTACGGCAGTATGGGGGTCGGCGAGGTACAACTTGGTCTCGTAGTATTTTCGGATGGTGGAGATCGTCTGTGGTCAGCGGGTTAACTACCTGTGCCTCCTTGTCCACGTTAAATCCTACCTGATCATCGTTCGCCTTGTCTGCGACAAAGTCTCTCCTCGCAGCCTCAAGCACTGCCGACAGATCGACTGTCCCTTGCCCTTTGACCGCAGACATCCAGTCGCGTACCTGATCACAAGCGGCTGCACGTTTCAACTTGTCGTCGCTCGAAACTGCTTTTTCATAGGCAAGATACCAAAGTAACCGTTCGAAGTTGCTTGACACGGCGATGTCCATGGCGGGGCTGATAGTTGCATAGACGCCACCCTCAACAGGGGCAGCGGCAGGGTCGACCTTTTGGTATGATCCGCTCTTCCAGAACCGTGCGAGAATGTCGTTCGAATTCGTTGCAACGCCAAGTTTGCCCATAGGCAAGCCCATCCGCTTGGCGTAGTATCCAGCGAGGATGTCACCAAAGTTGCCAGTGGGCACGACGAATTGGATCTCGGAATGATCTACATCGACGTTTGAATTCTTGAGGAGTTGAAAATAGGCAGAGAAATAGTAGACAATTTGCACGAGAATACGGGCCCAGTTGATGGAATTCACTGCTCCTAGGTGATGTTTTTCGTTAAATTCTCTGTCCGCTAGGAGTGATTTCAGGACATCCTGTCACAGTAAGGGTTACTTGTCGGTACGGAAGAATGGGAACTACTCTTACTTGGCAGTTGTCAAATGTGCCACTGACGGACAGGCAGTGAACGTTTTCATCGAGAACGGTCGTCATCTGAGCTTCCTGGATGGGCGAGACTCGACCCTGAGGGAAGAGGATGAAAACGGATATATTGGCCTTGTTGCGTAGGCCGTAGATGGCCGCACTTCCAGTGTCACCGCTGGTGGCGCCGACAACAGTAAGCCTCTCTGGTGGTTCCTCGGCAGATTTGTGAGAATTGCGTCTATTGAGAAAATACTCAAAGAGATTTCCGACAAGCTGGAGCGCAAGGTCCTTGAATGCATAGGTCGGCCCGTGGAAGAGTTCCAGTACGTGAATTTTTGGATCAAGTGAAACAAGTGGCGTGATAGACGGGTTGCGAAATGCGGATGGGCCAACCGCGTAAGTCTTGGTGACGAGCGCGGTAAGATGGGATGGGGGAAGTTCATCCGGTGATATGAAAAGCGAGAGAATCTTGATGGCGAGCTCTTGATAAGAAAGATCGGCCCATTCAGATCGCCACTTTTCTGGAAGAACTGGGACGTCTCTTGGAATGTAGAGCCCTCCGTCTGGGGCAAGACCAGCGAGGACGACCTGGCCAAGGTAGTGAGATTGGCATAGATAGCAGCCAGAACAACTTACGTCCTCAAACGACTGTTCACCTGGGTGTCCGCGGGTGGAAAAGTACTTCATCGTTGTCCGCCCTGACGCGATGTTGAATGAGATCTGGAGTCTGGCCCGGGCAAGTGCTGATCAGCTGCAGTGCTATCAAAGAAAATAGTTCCTTT
>JBBPUA010000976.1:0-10688 GCA_038094355.1 Afroboletus lepidellus | reverse complement strand
TGATCACGTCTCGATAGAGTATTTTGGTCTCCGTCGTGAGGGATCGGATCGTCGGTGGTGGCGACGGCGGGAGTTCTGCGTCCGACGTGTCGGACTCGGAGAGCGTCGAGGGGTCCAGAGGCGGCGTCGGAGGTGGACGCACCGGCTCGGGGAGGTGGGGAAGGGCTTGAATCTCCTTGAGTAGGTCTTGGCTTTTGAGGAACGCGTTCTCCGTCCGGAGGAAGCGGACTGTTCCGCGCAGGGCTTCGATCTACGGGCGATTGAGGCGCAGGGTAGCCAACTTTTTGTCGCACGACGTACCTGCTCCAGCAAGTGTGACGTTTCGACGCTCCCTTCAATGGGAGCATTATCGGACTCGGCAGGTTGGTTCCCAGCGGCTGTCAATGACATGAACCATCTGACATTGACGCGCGTGACACCCCGTACCTTGTCTCTCGGGCGCAGCCATGCTCTTGAGCTTGACATTGTCCTGCTCGAGTGCGTCCAAGTCCGCCTGCAACTGCTCCATCGCTTCCTCGTACGCGCGCTCCTGCTTCCGCGCTTTCGACAGCTCCGACTCGAGCTCGACGATCGCATCCGATTGCTTCTTGCTCGCTTCCATACGGCGTTCCATGAGCTCGATCTTGACGCTCGACTCTTGGATTGTTTGGTCTCGCGCCTTGAGGCTACGTACGAGGCCTTGGATCTCATCTTGTAGCTGTGTGGCTTTGCGCTCGGCCTCGACGTTGACCGCCGTGCTGGCTCGGATCTCATCAATGCGCACGATCCAGGGTGGCGTGCCGGTGACTATGAGGTGTCAGGGGTGGATAGGATGGAAGAGGGAACAGGGCGTACGCTTGACGACGTTTTCTGGTTCGAGCGCCATGGGTAACAGTTTACTGCATTCGCCCACAAGCTGCGCGATGGCGTCACCAACCGCGTCCCAGGAAGAAGCACCGGGACGCAGGTCTTTTGCGACGGTCGACATGGCTGTTTGCTTGGCAAACGAAAGCACGACAGCGAGCTGGAACGAAGACTTGGCACTTCGAGCGTCGCTCAGATGAGGTATGACTTGCTGTGCAAGCTGTGTGAGGCATAATCAGCAACGCATCCTCGTTAGGGGTAGAGGGAATCGAGCATACGGAGATACCAAAGTTGACGATCTCAGGGACGGCGTTGCTCAATGACTTTAGCTGGCCAACCAGATGCGCTTTCAACGCTGTCGAGTCCTGAATAACATCCTCCAAGCGCTTCGTGAGTTTCCTAATTTATAATTGTCAATGTTCCATCAAAAGATAAAGGAATGAAGAGACTGACTTGGACAGGACCTTTGCGCTCTTGCATTGATCGAGAAGCTTCTGCAAAGGTTCAAAAAGCGCAACGTCCGGATCGTATCCACCCATTTCGAGAACGACATCCTCATCTCGCAGGATAGCTGCGACCGAGGTCTTAGTAAGACCAATCGAAGCCGCGAACACATCAAGATCGTAGTCAAACGAGAGCGCGTATCCCAGTTCTCGTTCACCCAAATCTTGATCGAATTCGCCAAAGTAGGTCTCGGCGAGATGATCGAATTGGGCTTGCAATCTACACACAAGGATTAATCCTCTGCAACTTTCGAGTATGAAACACGTACTTGACGACATCGCTGACAAACTCCATTTCGCGAAACTCGTCGCGCCTTAGGAGATCAATGTGCATGTCGATGCGTTTCTCCATAGGAGCAATCTCGGGATAAATGCGACCGATGTTCAAGAATGAGATCGGGTCGCACCGACGGAGGATCGCAGCGAATCGCTTGCAGAGTACAGCTAGAGCGGCAGCACGTCCTCTCATCTAAAATACCATGTCATTGCGTATAATATTCGACTAAGTGGCATCCATACCTCACAAATACCAACAACAGTCTCGGAGACATCACCATTGAGAGACTCGGGAAGCCCATGAGCCTGGCCGACGACGGTGTTGATGAGATCGATCTTCAACCCCATCCGTTGGAAGAAGAGGTAACAGCTTGTGGCATCGCCGTCGTTCTCCACATAAAGCTGCGGCAGATATGGCTAGTGCACACAAAAGATTAGAACTTTATAAAGGGTAATATAAGCGTTGGTATTACCTGCATGATTCCGAGCATCTCCCTGCTTTCTTTTGCTTCCAGCTTGCGTAACTCGAGTTCCACGGTCTTTGCTTGATTTTTGGCAGCGGACGACTGAAGCTTGAGATTGAGAGACATCATTGCCGCCGTTTGCGAAGCCGCCGTGGCAGACTCGTGTTGCGCTGTCTGGGTTTGCGTGCGCAGATTATCGAGTTCACTGAATAGGGCGGTTACAACAGTTTATACGAGGACGCTCCACAGAAAGTTACCTCTGTAGTTGAAGGACAAGCTCGCGGAACTGAGCGATCGTATTTTCCAGATCTTGACAGGCGTCTTCCAACGTAGAAACCTTTTGCAGGTGCTCCCGAATTTGGGTGTCCTTGGAATCTGTAGGCTAGGTGTTTACCATGTTCGACGGACGAGGGGATGATACGTACCGATTTCCTCTTGCAGGGCCTTCTCCGTCTCGATGTGATTCTCTTCCAGCTCGTCGTTAAGTTCTTTGAGAGCCTCAAGGTCTTCGATAGTGATACGCATCTCTTCGATTTTCTCCCCGAGCATGAGGTTGCGCTCAGTGAGTTGCACCAGCATCTCCTCTGCTCCAAGTGCATCGTCAAGCTGGGCTTTGAGGTCGTCGATCTGCGTTTCTGCGTTGGAGAGCTTGATAAGGGTAGTTTCATATTGTCCTTGTAGGGGGTGGATCAGAAATAGCGCAGAATCGATAAATGTGGCAGACCTTGCAGATCATCGATACTCGTAATGTCCTTTTCCATCTCGGCAATGCGATGACGCTGTTCTTGCTCGTTTTGTTGTGACATATCTCGGAGACTGAGGAGGGTTAGAGCGCAGAAAGGATGGCAGCAGGCCTACATACCGGATGAGTGCCTCCTTCAGACGCTCGTTCTGCTTTTCAAGTTGAATGTATGCGAGCGAAGACTTGGCATCTGCCTCGCCCTCCTCCCCGGTTGCTGGGTCATCGTCAACGTCACTATGCTGCAACGTACAACGCACGTACCACCACCGTCCTTCAAGACCTGCAGCTCCACTTCCAATTGGGCCAATTTCTCCTTTACTTCCTCCAATTCGGCCTGCGCCAATTCTGCCTTTTCATCGGCGACCTCCTTGTCCAACATGGCCATTTCCAACTGTTCCTGAGCGTCGATTCCTCTGGTGTCTGAGAGCTGAGCAAGCTGTTGAGCATCGGCTAATTCACGTCGAGTGGCAATGAGTTCAGTTTGAAGCTGATTTAACTTGGCCTGTAGTTTCGGACGGAGGGCAACGAAAGATTCTGCCTCGGAAAGACGGGCCTCGAGCTCACGGACGTGACGTGCATCGTCGGCTCGCTTTGCTTCCATGACTCGCATTTTCGCGCGAAGTTCTTGAAGCTCAGCATCTTCTACCGTGCGCTGTAATCGCAGAGTGAGTGGCAAGAAGAACGAAACAAGGTGAGACACACGGTAGCAATGGGGGAAGATGGTTCTTTTGTGATGGACACTGCCCGGACATGACCAGACTTGCTGGTGAGAGAAGGGGTAGCACTTAATGGGGCGCTGGTCAAAGAAGATGATTGTGCGATCTGAGCAGGAGGTGGAAACGAAGCTGGTTCTGGGACCGGCGAATGCTGGAGAGATTGCAACTGAGGTTGAGGGGAAGACGTTAGTGGGACAAAGGGTGGTAGTATGGTCGTTCTGGCGGGTTCAGCTGGGGCCGGGGTTGGGGGTGCGGTGATGCGCATAGACGGACTTGGTGGGACATTATCTAGGGTCGATTGGCGAGGAAAAGACTTGCGTGGTTGGAGGGTGAGCGACGGGATGCGTTTGACAGGGGAAGACGGCGGCGCGAGACGAGATACATGCGGACTTGACCGGCCAGGGGGTGAGAGCAGCGACGCCCCCGTCTGTGGCTTGGCTGGGCTGGGCGAGCGGGAGGAAGAGGCGGCGCTGGTGGCCGTCCCCGCGCGCAACGGAGTGGGCCGGACGAGGCCCGTGCTGGAGGTGCGCTGGTGGCCGACCGGGCGGCGCTGGACGGGGTGAACGTCCGCCCTCGCCAAACCAAAAGACACACACCTGCTCTGGTTCGGCTGCGAGGATCTTGACTTGGCTCGGGCGGATGAACACGCCATGGAGGTGTTTGCAGGAAAAGTAGGCGATGCCCTGGATCGAGCCGTCGTTCTTGCCCTTTGGATCGAACAGCTCGATCCCGACCCACTTGCCCGGTGCGAATGACGTCGTCCCGCAGAATCGGACGAGGCCCTTGCCCGCGGTGATCTCGACGAGCGCACCGATCGGCGGGTCAGACATCGTCCAAGCTGGCTCGGTGTGGCAGTGCTGCTACACAGACCGTGACAACAACATGTCACACCGACCTCGCCATCGCGGGCAACGGCGAGCGCAGTCGTAGCTCGTCGTGATGCAAAACGGATATCACACGCAGGGTGAGGCAGCCCACATCGCGTCCGTTGGCTGACCTCGCGTCAACTCTCTCGCCAGGCCTGGACGCCCTCTCCTTCAGAGGCTCCGACATGGGATCAGACAACGTCACCGAACGCGGTTGGGGCTCCACCTCCACCTCCGACCCTTCGTCGAACCAGACAACCGATGGACGCGGCGAACATGCACCAGCCGACACAAATGGAAGACATCACGGTTCCGACGAGACCCTTCCCGACCCTCTCCCCATCATCCCCTACTGGTCCGCAAAACGACACCTTACCTGCGGCAATCCCGCTCCCCACTCTGCCAACTGCGGAAAACTCTTTCCATGGCGCGGCTCAGCCCCCGGAAAACTGAAGACCGCCAACGCCGCCCTGGTCCTTTGTCTCAACATAGACGTGGACCCTCCAGACATCATCAAGACCAACCCTTGCGCGGTTCTCGAGTGTTGGGTCGATCCACACACCATGCCATCTCATAAAGCGCTGGAAGCCATTGGGACGAACCTACAGCACCAGTTTGAGGGCCTCAGTCTCAAGATTCCTTACAAACCCATACTAGACCCTTCCTACGAGGATCTCCGTCGTTTCTGCCTCAATTTGCGCAAACAAGCCAAAGACGAGACCGTTTGCTTCTACTACAACGGACACGGTGTACCGAAACCCACTCCCAGCGGAGAGCTCTGGTGCTTCAACCGCAACTACACCCAATACATCCCCGTTTCCCTGATGGAGGTACAGAGCTGGCTCGGGTCCCCTGGCGTTTACATCTGGGACTGCTCAGCTGCTGGTAACCTTCTGACTAATTTTAATAACTTCGCTGAGCGCCGCGACCAGGAGGTCTTCACCACCCGCGGCGGGTACATCGACGGTATGCAACCCTATATGAACTCTCTTCAGCTTGCTGCCTGTCTTGCCCACGAGCAACTCCCCTCGTGTCCGGAGCTCCCCTCAGATATCTTTACTTCCTGCCTCACCTCCCCCATCGATATCGCGCTCCGATATTTCATCATGACACACCAATTACCCAATAATATCTCTCCGGACATGGTAATGCAACTCCCCGGCGATCTCAAGGACAGGAGAACGCCTTTGGGCGAGCTCAACTGGATATTCACGGCCATAACCGACACGATCGCATGGACGACCTTTCCTCGAGACGTTTTCACCCGTTTATACCGTTCCGACCTCTTGATCGCATCTCTCTTCCGCAATTTCCTTCTCGCGGAGAGGATCATGAAGAACTATCATTGCACCCCGCACACATATCCTGCTCTCCCCGCTACAAACACGCATACACTCTGGGCTGCATGGGACCTTGCGGTCGATACGTGCCTACACCAACTTCCTGAACTACTCGAAAAGAACCCGGTGGCTGCAGTTGCTGCGGTGAATTCGGCAGGGCGGATCGGTGCTAGCGGGATTCCGGCCGGTCAGCCCGGCCCACGGGCGGTTACTGGTTCACAAGCCGAGAAGCCGTACCAATACATCCCAAGTAGGTTCTTTACAGACCAACTTACGGCGTTCGAGGTTTGGATATCTCGAGGTGGCTCCGCGCTCACCAAGCGAGGGCCGTTGTCACTTCCACCTCAGAATTGTGGCGAAGGTGCAGACGGCATCAACGGTGTCAACGGCCCTTCTACCGGTGTCAATGGAAGCTCGGCTTCTGTCGGCCACCAAACTGACCGGGACCTGGTACCGCGTAAACCACCAGACCAATTGCCCATCGTTCTTCAAGTCCTTCTCTCTCAGCCCCACAGACTCCGAGCCCTTATCCTCCTCTCTCAATTCGTTGACTTGGGACCATGGGCTGTCAACCTCGTTCTCACCATCGGTATATTCCCATACATCTCCAAGCTACTACAAGCCGCTGGACAAGACCTTCGACCGGTGCTCATCTTCATCTGGGCGCGCATCCTCGCTGTTGATCCGAGCGTGCAAGTCGACCTACATAACACGCAAGGCTTCAAATACTTTGCCAATATTCTTGCTCTCACTGAGGACCATTCCCAACATGCCCTTCCCAATGGTGCGGAACACAAAGCCATGTGTGCATTCATCCTCGCCGCCGTTTCTCGGGACTATTACAACGGCCAAATGGCCTGTTGGAGAGAACGTGTATTCGACAATTGTTTCGACAAACTGGATGAAGGCGATTTTTTACTCAGGCAGTGGTGTGCGCTTTGTATCGCCCAGACATGGGAAGGGAACGACGAGATCAAGGTCTACGGCGTCGACAGAGGCACTCAGGATAAGCTCATCCTGATGTTGTCCGATGACTCTCCGGAAGTCAGGGCTGCGGCGTTGTACGCGCTCGGCACGTTTATGGGTGCTAGTGGTTCCGCGAATCCCGCAAAGCTAGGCGGTGGGGGTGCCGGAACGCAATACCAGCTCGAAGAACGGATCCATTTCCGTATGGAAGTCGCGGTCGTCACCGGCGCAACGCTTGCCGTAAAAGACGACGCGAGTCCGATGGTGCGCAAGGAGCTCCTTGTTCTCATTAGCTGTCTCGTCAAGGAGTGGAGGGGTTATTTCGTGATTTGCGCATGGATTTACTGGGAAGAGGACAGGAAATGGCGTTCCGACCCAGGTGCGCAACCTCATGAAGAGGAGATGACAGCTGCTGCTGTTGCCGAATGGCTGGATGTATTTGGAGACGACGACGGTGCACGGGAGGAAAATCGGGTCCTACTGTCGTCGTTCTTCACAATTTTCGTCGGCCTGTTGGAATTGACCACCGACCCGTATCACGAAGTTGCCACCCTTGCGCAGACGATCGCAGACTATATCATGGCTCTCCTCTTGGCTTCGCCATTCTACCGCCTTGACTGTACATCTCTCGATGTCCCCCCCTCACAGGCGGATCCCAGAGGCGGCCAAGCTAGTGCTCACTCCCGCGTTTCGTCCCTCCAGTCATCACCCCTTTTGCAAAATCCACCCTCTCCGGTGCATGCACGTCCGGGGTCGGGAGTTACCCGCAGTGACAGTATGACGAACACGTTGTCTACGGGTGTCACCTCCACGATCCGACGAACGTCCTCATTTGCCAACGCCCTCCGCAACCTTGCAGGCGGCATCACCTTCCCGTCAACCGAAGACAACCGAGCTCCTGCCTCTCCAATCCCACTCTCTCACTCCCGCCCCGACTTTCCCGCTTCCAGACCCCCCTCACCAAACTACAACCTCGCCCAATATACGTCGCCTTATTCCCGTCCGGCGACGCCGAGCGCAATGAGCACAACGATCGTCGCGTCCCAGCCAGCCTCGCCCACGCAATACAAACCCCATCCCGATTACCTCCCCTCGCACGTCATGGAAGCACTCATGGAAGAAGACATGGTGCGACTGCGCTCGCGCCGGCGGGCAGCCACGCACGGACGACGCAGCCAAGCACCGAGTGGCCACCTGAGCAGTCCGAGCGGGAGCATCTTTTCGGTCGAATCCAGCGGAAGCAACGTCCCCCTCGGCTGCGGGACAGGCAACGGACTCCGGGACGTGTTGCCGTTGAAGAGTTCGTTTTACGACTGGTGTTGCGAGTATTTCAAGGAGCCGCAGATGAGGGTGAGTTCGTGTTCGGTTGCGTTGTTGTGGTTGGCTTACGTTCGGGTAGCAAGCTGAGGCGGACGAACCCGGGAGCGTTCAATATAATTATCAGGTGTGGCGGCAACAGCGCAACGACAACGTGGCCGCAGAAACGCAGTCGCAGGCGCCTGTGGCGGGTGTGTACTTGGATTCGCACCTGCGAGGTCTGGTTGACGTAGTTGTATGCAGAGAATTCGCGTTGGGATCGACCCGTGGCCAGCCTACAAGTCAGCAGCAACCCACTGTGCATGACGCTGCACGCGTATGACCCGCACCTTGTCGTTTCAAATGACACGGATATGATCAGGTTGGTTTATTGCGCTCTTGTAGAAGAACCCATATTCACCGCGCGCTAGCGTTTGGGATTGGTCGGCACGGAAGCGGTTGAACTACTTTTGCAACGGAAACGTCAAGGGAACGGGCATAACGTCCTTGCATATTATCAACCAAGATGTCGGGGGTATCATCATGGTTGGCTCAGGTTCGTTGTTTCGTCATCTAAACTGGCGGCTCTGTTGAAGTCCTCTCGCAGCTGACGGGATCGTGCGCCTATACCGTAATTACGATCCAACTTTGGATCAAGGCCCGTTGCAGATGGTTAGCTCTTTCCGAGGTCTGACCGAGATGATTAATGTGCGAAGGGGGAGTGGGCTCATCACGGATTGGAAACAATGCGGAGGGACTCTTCTCGTCGGTGGTGACTCAAGGATCATTAGGGTTTGGGATGCACATACCGAGTCACAAGTTTTGGTGAGATTTCTACATTCGATCGTTGTGTACGCTGTTGACAATCGACTTAGGATCTGGAAACCAACGCAGAGAGCCCCGTCACCTCTATAATCTCTGAGACTGGGTCATCGTCGACGTTTATTGCGGGCTTCGCGGATGGTGTTGTTAAGGTGTTTGATCGCCGTCTTGAGGAGGACGATGCCGTTGTGAGATCGTACCATGATCATCACACGTGGGTACAGAACGTCAAGTATCACCCAAGAACAAGGGGTCAGTTTGTCTCTGCGAGGTATGTGGTGTTGATCACGTCGTCCATGTCAAAATTGACTCCTTGCAGCCTCGCCGGCGAAGTCCGCTTATGGGACGTTCGAGGCGGCGACCGCGCCATCCAGGCATGGGACCCGCACCCGACCGGCTTGTCATCTTTCGACGCACATCCTCAAACGGGACTTTTTGCTGCGTACGTACACGTGTCCTACTGTGAGCTTGTAAGGTGACGTCGGAACCAGCACGGCCGCGATCACGCCTACCAACTGGAGACACCAACGTCTAACGCTTCATGCGATGTCGGGTTCCGGGTTCACTGCGTTGACCGCGCTCAGCCTGCCGACAGGCCTTTCTGTATATCCAACGCGGCCGCCATCGCCGTACATTCCGAGGTTCACTTCGCTGTGTTTCCACCCGATGGAGATGTTGCTTGCGATTGGACAACCTGATGGCTCGGGTACGTACTGCGTTTATGATGGACGTCCGCGTCTCACGACGTTGACAGTCAAGATCACGGGGTGTAAATTCAACTAACGATGCTCTGCGAGGTCCTAACCATGCCTGCGTTATTAATCTTTTGCGAATCTCTTTTCCTCTCTTGTCTCGACATGCTATCGCGCGAATATATCCAATGTATCATAATGCATAATACGCTTCCTAACATGCTCCTCACTCTCTCGTCTTGCGCTGATCGCCGGGTCGGACATCGGATCGGGATGGTTGTTCAAACGACCATCATCACGCATGAAACACTGCGTCCTGCTCGCCGCAGGCTCCAACGCCAAAGGACAACTAGGGATCGGATCGTACGACGACGCGCACACGTTCACGCCGTGCCGATTCGCAGGATGCGAGTCGGACCGACTGCCGGAGGACGCCGAGGTGATGCAGGTCGCGTGTGGGGCGAACCATTCGGTGGTGTTGATGAAGGGCGGTGAGGTGTGGGGCGCTGGGGAAGGCGGGAGCGGACAGCTTGGCGTCGGGTACCCGCGACAGGAGCAGGGGGAGGAGGGACCATGGACGCGCTTTCACAAACTCGATCTCGGGGACGCCGCGCGGGGGTACAGACGCAGGTCGGTCGCTGCGGCGTGGGAGACGACGTACGTCGTCCTTGGGTGCGACGCCGGGTCTGAGTCCGGATCGGACGTGGTGCTTGCGATGGGGTCGGGTGCGTTTGGGGCGCTCGGCGGGGGTGAAGAGGGCGGGGGCACACCAAGGATCGTCGACCTCGAACGCGTCGTTGTAGCGGAGGAGGACTGGGGGAAGAAGCGGCTACGCGTGCGCGGGCTGTACGCCGGGCCGCGGCACGTCGTTGCAGAGGTCGTCCTGTCCCCCACAGACTCGGACTCGGACTCGGACTCGGACTCGGCGCAGACCGACACCGTCCTCATCGGGTGGGGGGCCTCGCGGCACGGTCAGCTCGGGCCGCACGCGGGGCGCTCCGTTCCGCCTACCCGCCTCCCAATCGACGTCCCCACGGACCCCATGGTTGCCTGCGCGCTCGGGAACCAGCATACGGTCGTCCTACATTCCTCGGGGCGGCTCTCGGCCCTTGGGTCGAACAAGCAGGGACAGCTCTCTGCGTCCAGCACCGGGCGCGTCTGC
>JBBPUA010000975.1:0-10692 GCA_038094355.1 Afroboletus lepidellus | reverse complement strand
CTGGGCAAGCGAGGAAAAGAAGATCCTATCGAGGACGCGTTCAGCCAGGGACAGGGTGAAACGACGTCCAACACCAACGAGTACAGCGCGCCGCTCGTCCCGCCCATCTTTTCCTCGGCAACGCGGGAGATGGCGATCATGCTGTTGATCACGTCACCTCCCGTGACGCTGCCCTGACCGAGGACCTCGAGCACGCCTTGTGGACGATCAGCGAGCGTGGTATGCTAGGTGGGGGTACCGACCGGAGGCACCTGCGCGGAGGGTGAGTCCACAGTCTCCGTCGCCAGCGATCTTGTCCATGTCCGTAATTTCGCTTTCGGCTGCCACGAGCGCTTTACAGGCGCGCTCGATGGCGCTCTCAAAGGAGCGCGCGTCGGATGCTTTGAGACCATATTGGCTCATGGAAAGGGCAGTGTTAACCGGCGCCGACGAAGCCATGGAGACGGCCTTTGGTTCCATTTTCGCGGTCCACTTCCATCCCGGGGCGTTGGTGGGGCCGTCGAGAAGAGAGATAATGAGATCTGTAGAAATAACATTATCTGACCCAGTGCTAGGGAGGAGCAAGAGGGTGATGGAGAACCCTGGCATGTTGAGGCTCGTCTATTGCGATCTCAATCGCTTACTTGACATATGAGCGGGACGAACGGACCATGAACGTTCCAGCCAAGACGCGCACCGTCTTGATGTTCTGCCTGTCTAGGACACTCTTTGTCTCGCCGACGATGGCTCCGAGCTCAAGCTCGCTGAGACCACCGAGATTGTTGACAAGAAGCACGACACAGTCCGTGCCGTCGTTCTTGAAAGGTACAAAGGATCGGTCCCGGTCGGTGGTCGAAGTGATCATTTTGACGAGGTCCGGAATGAGTTGGTTGAGAGGAGGAACAGGAGAGACGCGACGATGGCCGCTTTCGTTGTGGATGCCAAGGCCGATCTCGAGTTCGTCGGCGCCTAAGTGAGTGTCGGGTACGGCAGTACCAGGGACCTATGCATAATGTTTGAACGGCGGGTACACCGATGGCCAAATAATATACATGGCAATGTTCTAGTCCCACTCCTATGGTGCCAAGACGGGACGAAATATATTCGGCGATGGCACACACTTGATCGAGAGAGCTTCCTCGAGCAGCGAGCGCGCCTGCGATCTTGTACACGAGGCAGACGCCAGCAAGGCCTCTATACAAGGGTCAATGCGAGACAAGAAGGCTGACGAGAACTTGCCTCCTGCCGACGATCTTTCCCTGCTGCCTTCCGACGGCAACGTCGTCGCCGACGATGACGAACCTGACGCGGTCAGACTTGTCAGGATGAAGGGCGGCGTACTGCTCTTTGGCGAGACCAAAGTTGAGAACGTCGCCGGTATAGTTCCTTTGAGCTGTCAGCGATGGGCGTGACCGCGAGTTCATGGTTTACTTTACGATGATGACCGTGCTGGCAGGGGGTTAACCGGGGAAGGGAGAGCGGCAATAAGAAACGTACCCGACATCGTTGGTGACCAGGTCGATGGCACGGCGGACCTGACCCGCGCTGGGGGATGCAAAGATGTGTCCGCAGACGGCGGCTGGTGCAAGCGATGGAGTGCGGAGCAGCCCCTAGAGGAGAGACCTACCCGCGAGGATGCCGTGGCCTGTGACGAATGGAGATGCGACAACAAAGACTGTCAGGGGACCCACCCACAAAGGCAGAGTGCGCGGGCTCGTGGCCAGAGCCGCCCCCGCAGACGAGCGCGACCTTGGAGCGGTCTGGATCGGCGAGGTGGACGACTGCGGCGATGAGCACGAGACACGGTGGGGATTCCAGACACACCTCTGTGGACGGGGTCGAGGGCGAGGTGGGGGTTGAGGACGCAGAGGCCGGCGAGGGCGTCGTGGACGAGGGCGGCGGCGGCGTTGAGAAAGTGTTTGTGCATGAGAGATCGATAAAGTGACCCCCCGGAGACCCCCCCGTTGTTTTTGACCGCGATGAGCCTGCCGTCGCCAGCAGCGTCGCCGTCGAGCAGACCCGCCGAGCTCGACGTCGCATCCACCCGCAGAAAGCGACAGCGCTCGCAATCCATGCAATCCGACTCGTCCTCCCTCAAAAGAGCCGCCTCAGAGGGGCCACCCCGTGCCACCGACGACATCGACGCCTACATGGCCGACCAGGGCGTCGACGCAGTCACCATCATGCCCCCACACGACCCCCTCGCCAACCTCGTCCCCGCCGACAAGTTCCACTACGTCGCACAGCGCCGTCGCAGGCAGATGCAGGTCGGCGACACCTGGTACATCGTTGCCCGCCAATGGTACAGACGATGGGAAGCCGCCTGCCAGGGCATCCACGACAAGTCCGGCACCATCGATGAAAAGGACGTCGGCCCCGTCGACAACTCGCCACTCGTCGACCGCGATGCAAACCTTGTCTCCAACCTCTCAGAGGGCATCGACGTCGAGTTCGTGCCCCCAGACGTCTGGAAGGCGTTCACAACCTGGTGCGTCCTCGTCGTCTATCCGCACCCTAGTTGACCCACCTGTCTCTAGGTATGGCATGGCCACCTATCCTCTACCTCGTGATGTGATTGCGAGAGGCCATCTCGGAGAACCCTATCTCGAACTTCGACCGCCCCGCCTCAAAGTGCTTACCCTCGTTGACTCACAGTCAGACGGCCCGATCGGTCCGCCACACGGCCACGTCACTCTCTCCGTAAAGGACACCGTCAGAAAACTCGCCCATGAGCTCGTTGCCAGCGTATCCGCCCGCTCTAATGTTTCATCCAGGATATGGAAGATCGAACCCGGTGACTTTTCAGGTTCACAATTTCCCGCCTCCAAACTGGCCGCCCATGGCGCAGAGCTCTTGGAGATGTCCGACAAATCGATCGAGGACGCGTTGATCAACTTTGACGACCCCTTTATTGTTGAGTTTCAGCGGAACGGCAAATGGCTGGTAGATCAAACGTCAACAGCCCCCGTTCCAATAGCTCCGTCTGTCCCTCCTCCTTTATTCGGCGATGAGGGTGGTTTCTTCGATCGCTTTCAGCCTAGACCGGCACCTTTACCTGATCGCTCGGCGCTGTCACCCATCAGAGCCCAAGATTCACAACTCGCGCCCTTCAAATCCTATGGATCCTCCAAGAACAAGGTGCAACAAGAACCAGGGACGCTTGGTCTCGGAAACATGTATGCATGTCTTATCCTTTTGATATTTGATCTGACGCTTGTGCCAAGGGGCAACACGTGCTTTATGAACTCGGCACTTCAGTGTCTTGCGCATACAAAAGAACTCACAGATTACTTCCTTTGTATGTCTCGTTTCTTATTCCGCGTGAGCACACACTCAGCTTTCACAGCTGGCGTCTATCAGAACGAACTCAATACAGATAACCCGCTTGGCATGGGTGGGGCTATTGCAGAGGTGTTCGGCGCCCTCCTACATCGCATTTGGGCCCAGGATTCCGCTGTGAGTTCCTACTCACCACGCGAGTTCAAGATGCAATTGCAGCGATTTGCGCCTCAATTCAGTGGATACCAACAGCACGACTCGCAAGAGCTCGTCGCCTTTTTACTCGACGGCCTGCATGAAGACCTCAATCGCGTGCTCAAGAAACCATACATAGAGAAGCCAGATTGGGAAGGCGGTGGCGATCTTGAGCTTGCGCAACTAGCACAAAAGTCGTGGCATGGATATATGCAGCGAAATGATAGCGTCATCGTGGATCTGTTCCAAGGACAGTACCAGAGCACTCTAGTGTGTCCTGAATGCCAAAAGGTATGTTCATGATCACGGTGGCCACAGGCTGTTTAATCGTTTCCCCTCAGGTCTCAATAACATTTGACCCATTTATGTACCTCACTTTACCCATTCCCGTGACGAAGAAGTGGAAACATATCGTCGAATACATTCCATGGGATTCGTCGCAACCTCATGTCAAGGTTGAGTTGTTGCTGACAGTTTAAGACACTCAACTTACTTGATCACCCAGGTTCCTGTCGAGATTGGCCGTGACTCTACCTTCAAAGAGCTTCGTGCACTTCTTGGCCGTTGGATGGGTGTGCTGCCCGAAAACGTTTGTACACCATTCCACATCCTTCAACATCTGCTGATTTCTTGTCTTAGCTTCTGACGTTGGAGATATTTAATAACCGCTTCTATAAGAACCTCGATGACAACGTCCTCTGTGGCGACATGTCGGATACCGACACTATCGTGTGCTACGAACTACCATGCAACGCACGCCAAAGTCGACTGTACAAGAAAAAAGAAACGGATCCTTTTATCCTTCCGGTCTTCGTGACCGACCTTCAGACCGCGCGGCAGTACAGCTACCGCAACCCGACCAACTTCGGACATCCGTTCATTGTAGTCGTCTATCCTGACCAAGCCCAGAGCATACAAGCGATATATGACGCCGTGGTGGACCGTCTTCAGCGGTGGACTAGCCACGCTCGCGATCTTTTCACGTGGGAAGAAGTTCCATCTGTATCTGTCGACTCAGTACCCATCCCGGTCCCACCAATGGATTCTCTAACCGAGATCAAAGAGAATGGCGAAGTTGTTTGCGTTGAAGACATGAATGTCGACGAAGGCGACATCACTGATGAGAAGGCTGTGATTCAGGACGATGATGCTCTGATGGATACGGCAATTAATGGCATTCCCCAGGTTGTCGGAATCAAGAAGGATGTGTTCAACTTGCGCCTCCAGGCTGGCCAGAAAGACTATGGAGCTGGGTTTAGTTCATACAATACCTCGGGCCAACGCTACGAATCCTGGGAGACGCGCCTTGAGGAGATGGAAAACGGCGTTTCATTGCTTAGGGAAATGGATGCACTCTACTGCGAGTTCGAAGAACACTTGAAAGCGTATTATTTCGGTGACGAACTTTCGCACTGGGAGCATGCAAGATGGGGGAATACCACCTGGACTACGTTCTTACACCCCGAGTACATGGAAGCAAAGAAGACAGCTTCCGAGAAGAGAAGCAAGGGATTGTCTATTGACGATTGTCTGACCGAATTCACCAAGGAAGAACAGTTGGGTGAGGATGATCTGTGGTACTGTCCCCGGTGCAAGAAACACCAACAAGCGACAAAGAAGTTTGACCTTTGGAGAGTTCCGGACATTCTGGCGGTACACCTCAAGCGCTTCAGCAATAGCCGTGCACTTAGAGACAAGATTGATACGTTTGTCGACTTTCCCATTGAAGGTCTTGACCTCACCGATCTCGTTGGTGAACGCAAGGTCGGACAGAGGTTAGCCGCGAACGGGGTCGACATTGAGGTACTAGGAATTGGCAACGTCGAGGAACCTCTCATTTATGACTTATACGCGGTGGACGAACACCTGGGTGGACTGGGTGGCGGTCATTACCGGGCCTATGCGCTCAATCACGCAAACGATCAATGGTACCACTTTGATGACTCGTATGTCACAAAGACCGAAGCTCGGCAGGCAGTGGTGAGCCCATCCATCGTTGTGTAGATGACGCATTCATAGGCCTTCCAGAATGCGAACGCATACCTACTATTTTACAAGCGACGAAGCAACGAGCCACTCGGTGGCAAAAGTCACTACAAGATAGAGGAGGCGCGGCTATCGGCCGATGAAGCCGTTGACCCCACACCTGTAGATACCCAACAACTCCCTACGCCTCCCAACGAGACCATAGCACCCACCTCTGTGTTTCCTCAGAAGCCACAAAACAGTGGTTGGCGGACACCACGCTCTCGCAACAGGTCGACACCCTCGTCCTCCCCTCCGCCTCTTGATGAACTGCCCAACTTTGAAGAATCTCAGCACGACCCACTCGTCCCTAGCACTGGTCTGAATTCGCTCCTCATGGAGGACGAGCAGACGTTTCGTTTCCCCTCTCCCTCCAAAGCATCACCTACGTCGTCCAACGAGGTTGAGGCTGACGATGACGTTGCGGCGGACCTACGCGGACTTGACGGGAGCCCTATTCAGCTGACGGAGAGAGAATGGCAACTCATGTCCTCCTCGTCGCCTTCGCCGATTGACACCGATTCCAACCCGTTTTCCGATGTAAACTCGCAGAAGCACGAAGTTGTAGACAATAATGAAATACCAGGACCCTAGAATGCAACAAGTGTAATAATCTACCCGCATAATCACATAGTATTTTTAATGTAGACATGCCTGCTTACTCAGGGGGACTTTATGACTGTTTACTTTGATGTCACTTGATTCGTTTCCACATGAGCAGAATCCCTCCGTCGCTGCTATACTTTGCCATCTACAATCCTGCCCTTCGACCCGACACCTCTGCAACACATGGCGAGGACGAGGACGCTGAAGAACAGGCCCAAATTCTATTCTACACTTCCCGCGACCGGGCCGTGTCGCGCGACAGGATGCTGAGACAAGTCGGACTCGCCAAGGCACTCGTAAACTTTGCAGAGTGAGGGAACCCAACGCCTACGCTCTCAAAGTCGTGTGGAGCACTGAAGCATCCGCGTTCCTCCCCGCCAGGATCTTCCGTGCGACAACGGATCCATGTCAGAGCATACACGCACAGTCGAGGCGGATGGTCACGGCGAGCCCCGAACCCCACTTTTGGATGCACGTGGTGAGCGGGGTTTTCATACCCGGTCGGCGTGTGGGTCGAGCTGAGGTTGGTTTTTGTGGTGCAGGCCATTGAGCTCGCCAAGACGCCGCGTACACAGGATAGCAAAGCCAAGACGCGGGATAAGGGCAAGGCTAAAGCCAAGGAGGAGGAACCGAGTCGAGCGCCGCCGCCACCGGAATACCACGATGGCACGCTGCACGATGCTGCGATACGGGCGCATCTGCTGCGAGGGTACGAACAGTTCAAGGTCGGTTTGCCGTGCGACTCGGTCGTTTGTGGAGCTGATACGGTTCTTAGCTGACCCACGGGTCCTTCTCTTCGATATTATCTTCATTGGGCCAACAGGCGTTGGAACTGCAGTTGGAGAGGTTCTTTACCGTCTGGGCGTGGACATGGGACCTAGAAAGGGATCTCAGTCTCTGCATAGACCTCGGTGTGTGCATGTGTCACAGTCATGGTCTCACTACCTGACACCTCCTAGGTTTACCGCTTCACCCATCGTATCAATTGATTCTACCCGCCATCGACGATTTCTCATCACAGATACCCGAAGGAGTCGCCCCACTTGTGTTAACATCAAGTCACGTCGCTCCTTCTAGCAGATATAGAAGCTCACGATACCCCGTTGCATTGGCACGACATTTAATGAACAGCCTCACCTCGGCGTCCGGACCTGCCACCCTCGCCACCTCGACGACACAGTCCGAACGACTGGACGACATCAATCACGCTAATCACGACGACCGAACGACAGTACCGAGTACGGAGGCGCCTCCACAGGGCGGTTTTCTTGATGTTGGCATAAAATGGGCCTGGGCATCGTTTAGGAAGGCTCCCAGCGGCAATGGAATAGCCACGAACGCAGGCGACGACGTTGACTCGTGCCATGTATCCGCACGCGCTGAGGCGCAGGTCGACCAAAGTGCGCTGGAGGATGCCATAGCGTCTGATCATTCGTTTGGTTTACCGATGGAAAAGCCTTGTACCCTCGACGGGCACGAGAAACACCCGGTGAAAGCAGAAGCGGACGCCTCGGAGGCAGACACGCCACGCCCGTCAAGAGCCCCGTCACCAGCTCGCGGTTCCTCAAGAGCCTCGGTGAACGGCGTCGACGTGTCGGCGACCGTCTGTGGCGAAAAAACCCGGTTCACGTGGACGGACATGTTTCTCGCTCCCAGACACGAACCACAGGAGACGCGTCGGAAGAGGGTGTACCTCCTCAAGGTCAGCGCAGATGATATTTTCACGTGAGAAGTATTCAGTCCGCTTTCCAGCGCGGCGCGCACGCTGTTGCGCTGCTCGGTGTTGACTCAGACGACGTCAACACCTGGGTAGAGCCGACCCTGCGCTTACTCGGGGACGTCGAGCGGATCGTCGAGGACAGCCAACGGTAGGTGGAGCCGCTTGAAGGTGATGCGGAGCGACTGACTTGCTGCTCAGCGACATGGAGGTGTCGCTGCCGTCGGTGGCCAAGATCCTCCAGCCCAAGGATGGTCGCGTCTTCAAGACTGGGCATTATGTGACCGCGAACGAAGGAGCGACCCTCAACTCGGACTATTTATTCGAGGCTAAAAGCCTGCTGGACAGGTAGTGCACTTCGACTACCATTTGCAGACGACTGACGATGTTGTAGAGAACCCGCGTTGATCGAGGTGTTCTCCAGGGGCTTGCATCCTCAACACTGGCACGTGGCTTCGCGGGTCCCCGATCCCGTCGAGGATGAGAACGGGGAAGCGTATCTGGAGGTGTCTCGCAAGGAAGCGACCTTGTCGGACGTGGATAACATACTGCACGGGCTATACAAGACCCATGGTTAGAGACGCGTGGTATTAGGTCGATTGATTTCATCGGCGTGGTCCGACACAATTATCCCCGCACGATGGCATCCGGACGCTGCTTACCGTATTTTGCGGGTATGGCCCAGCACGCACTGTGGCTCTTGCAAAGTTGTGGCACATTATTGGCTTATTTGTGCGCTAGAGTCCAGGCTCAAACCACACAGGGGCAGACCGATTCGAATCTATCCATCGTATGGTGACCCAGTGCATCTCGTTGAACTCGAAAATTTCGCGCTAGATGTTGTCTGATTCACTTTTCCGCCTCAAATGTGGTATGGCCGCTTAGCGCGGTGGACCCTCTCGAGTGTCTCGTGACATGATCCGGACAAAGAGTTGATGAGCATCTACGTTGGTGAGAACAAAGAACACGAATAGCCTGCGCGATATCGCGGATATGTGGGTCATGGCGCTCGTGGAGGAATGGTCCATTAGGTCAAGCAAAGGGTACACGGGAAGAACGTCGATCATGCTACAATCTAGAGGTAGAACTCGGGTTTTCGGGCGTTGATGCCGTACTCTGCGAGGGCTGCGCTCAGGTCATCCATGGTCAACGTTGTCCTCGTCTTGTCCTGTGCAAACGTCGGCATCAGAAAACCGTGGATAGGTGCAAGGTCAGGATGCACCTTGGCAGCGCCAGGGCCCGACACCGTGGCTCGAGCTCGGCCCCCCGCGGCGTTCGTCCGTATGCGCGCATGTTGGTACGCATCCGAGGCAATGTCGGACACGAATTTTTGCGCGGCGAGGGAAAGGAGGCGTTTCCTGTACAAGGAGGGTTAGCAGCAGACAGCAGACGAGGACGCTACTGACAATCGGACGTCGTCGCAATCGAAGCCGACTCGCTGGAGATAGTAATCTGTGACCTCGTTGGGGATCTGAGACGCAGGTGAGCATGAGAGGGTGCGGGTACGATGGGACATGCCAGGGGTTCGTATTCGTCGAGCATGAGCATGAACTCTGCCAATGTGCGGTCCTTGCGCGCCTCCTCTGCGGCCTGGCGCGACTGGGGCTGGGTGGGGGCGACGACGGGGGCCTGGGAGGTGGATGGCTGGACATCCTGGGGCTGGGGAGTCGGTGAGTCTGATGTAGACATGACCGTGCCAGTCGTCGGAGTTGAATTCGTCCAACCATAAAAGCAGTCGCCCACTCGTCCACCTTTTTTCTTTGTCCCCCCATACCGGTGAGTCTTTCCCTCCGTCTTGCCATCTGCATCACACATGATGTTTGAGGCATTTGGCTTTAGCAGGACTCTTCCTGCACTGCAGAAAACCAATCTCAGCTACCTTCGGTGGAATATCCCACCGCTCTTTCTGACTTTGTTCATCTCCACTCTGCACGCATCAACGTACTAACTACATCTGCAGTCTCGGCCGTCATGTCTATTTTACATGTCCATAATATCGCACCCTGTGACACTGGATTCAATTTCATTTTAAATAACTACACAGCGTCCATCTGGATGAGACTCGGGTCGTCGAACGCGGTGTCGCTCTCAGCAACCTCCATAGCGGTCAGTAGGGTGTCGAGGTCTGGCGAGACTACGAATCTCTTGTGGATCTCGCCCAGCACGTGAATCATTTTGTTTTCCATGTCCAAGTGAACCGCCTGCTGGAGAAATGATGGTCGTGTGCCCTCCGACACCTAGAAGAAATATGTTGGCAAAAGTCTTGGAAAAATACGCGCCATACATTCAGCACAATTCCGTTACCCAGACGTATTTTCACCATTCCGCTGCGGTAGACTTCGACCTGGCCAATCACGCCATCTACCTTTGGTGTTTCTTTCGATGCCTCGGGATCAACTTGGATTACTGGCGTCGTCGATCCTGATGTAGACGCCGGTCCCTTGGTATCTGCAGCAAAAGAGACCTTGCGCTTCAGTGTAGAGGGGCCTGGAACCGGAACATCTACATCCATGCCTCTCGAGTGTTCTGGACTTGGCTCCGAAGTAGACACGAATGTCGGAAAAGGTTCGGGGAACTGAAAAAAGTATAATCGCTCTTGTCGGATACCCTCCTGAACAAGGGTTTCTTAGTATTCATGCCCCAGTGAACATACTGACCTCGGACATCTGTGCTTGAAACGCAAAATCTTCCACAAGATCTTCGAGCTCTTCTTCTTCCTCGCTTTCACTCAGATCGAGTGCATTTGAAGGGTCCACATTTTCGGCAGAGGGTCCTAGATCGGGTTGAGTGGTTAGGCGAAAGAGTTGAAAGAAGGAATGCTACCCTGCTCCTTTGAAGGCGATGACAACAAGTTCTCTTTAGCCTCTGATTTCATTCTTTTTCTTCTGTCC